>MNCI01037201.1:2600-24556 GCA_015680685.1 Gnetum montanum | reverse complement strand
TATTTGGAGGTATCTGGGCCTTGGTGTTGCTAGAGACCAGCAAGCACCTAAATCCTATTCAAGGACACTTGTTGGTGGTCGTGTCCCAAACAGTCGTCAACAGTATCAGAGAAAACCATGATTCAGGAGCCAAAGTTGAAGAAAAACATTATTTTATTATTATCATTGTAAAACAAAGATACATCCAAGAAAAATGTCAAAATGGAATAAAAATATTATTTTATTTTTTAATATTACGTTATAGAAGCGCATCCAAGTAGAATAAAAAAAGGGAAGAAGTGAAATACAAGAACAAGAAAGATGTAAAGAAAACAACAATGATCATTTGTTGCAACCAAACAAGTTGAGGAGATCTGTGAGTATCTTCAATTATGCTTCCCTTTTTTCGTCAATGGCATCCTTTTTACTAAGCACTACCTTACATCTAGCCAATCCAACACACAATTGTTTGATGTACTTAGTTAGACTCCTTGCTACAACTACTAATCATCCTTTCTCTTAAGTTGGATCCTCAACATCTCTATCTAAATTGATTAATCATCCATGTCCTTTTGTCATTCCTTCTCTTTCCTCTACACAAACAAGACTAAAATTATGAGTTATGAATAAAAAGAGAAAAAGGGAAGAGAAAAGAATAAAAATTATTTACTCAAAATTGATCATTATCAATTTGAAAGAACCATTCATGAGTCTTCACATGGTGAGCCAAGCATGTTTCACTCTCCAATTTTTCTAAGAGTTGCTCTAGATCTTTGACAACTTTCAAAGCATGCTTAGGAATTGGATGCAAAGATGATGGAACTCTAGCCTGTACTAAATCATAGTCTACCTTGAAGTTTCATGACTAAGAATCCTATAAGTGATAGACATTCTCATGAACAGAATAGGTTTTGTTATTAGAAATATGCTAACAAAGATGCCAAAGAAGCGTGAGTTCTTCTTCAACAACCACCACTATCTATCCCATCAAATAAGGAGAACCTCAGACAGAGAAAGAGGGAACCATTGGAATAGACTAAGGAGTTGGTGTCAGCACTACCTATGAAACGAAACCTCTTACAGGTGTCACAAAAAAAAGAAAAAAAAAGAAGGCATGCCTAGTGATCTAGATGGAGGAATGAAAGTTTGTTCAAAAGACCTACATCATCTCTATCCATCTCTCGAATAAAGTACTACCACTCCACAAACATCTACAACAAAAAAAGATCAACATCATACAAGATACAAGAAGGAAAAAGGGAAGTATTCAAACCTTCAAATAATTAAAACTTACCTCTGGTTGCTTTCCTTTATCTTATTTTTTACTTTGTCGTTGAGTTTGTTGTTGGGGTTATTTTTGAGTCTATTGTTGGACCTATTGTGTTACAACTACTAGACTATCAGAACTTTGCCCGGCACATTGCCTCTACAAAAAGAAATTTATTAGAAAAGAAAATAAGACATTAAGCTAAGTTATTATTATATATATGTGTGTGTGTGTGTGTGTGTGTATGTATGTATATATACCTTGGGAGTGGTAAGTGTTATTTGTTCTTATGGTTAAATCATACCAAAGGTTAAAGTACCTTGAACATCTTTAGCCTATGCAGCTCTAGCTTGGGTAATCTAAATAACTTCATTCTGCAACCTAGATTGCACTATATCAAATACATAAAATAAATACATAATCAATAATAAGAAAATAATATATACATAAAAATACCTCATTGGTTTCCTCCTAATTCTGACCCTACTATAAAGCCATCTGACCTTTCTTAGCACATAATCCTACCCCTTATAACTCTCTCATCTTTGAGAAATTCAAGACATAATCAAGGATTTTAATGACTAAAACATTTTTTTGGATGGTAATAACTTAGGATCAAACATATAAACAAGGATACATAACATAGGGTATAATATTTAGTAGGATTTTGTTGGGCAATAGTAACTTCAGTCATGGCATTATACTAGGCAAAAAAACAAAACAATGATCATTCATAAACTCTACCAATTATGGCACTATAAAATATGTAAATGGAATAAGAATTAACATTGTATTGGTATTTATATAATAAAAACCTTACTATAGATGAGTATACATAATTCAAAGTGAATCTCATTGATGAAATCTTGACAAACAAACTGGCTTTTTCCAATAGTAAAATTAATAACATAATAAGATAATTGCTTCTTGCAAAATGATTTAAATTTTTGAGAGGAAATTGATGGAATTAAAGGATATTCTCCTCACTAAAAATCCAAGGCTATTCAAATATTAGAAGGAAGGATTTTTATTACTCCAAAAACTAACTAGAAAGTGGAACTGTTATTACTATTATATTGTTCACTTCATTCCATGAGAATACCTTTGCAATTGGAGAGTTTAAAAATTTGGAAGACAAGTAAATTAGATAATCTTGGAGTTGTAAGGTATCAAAACCCCTCCTTCCTAAGCTACAAACATAATCAAAAGTAAAGAGTACATTATTTTAATGCAAAACAATAGTGGTCAATTGAGAGCTACTTGAAAGAGCTTGAGGTAGAGGTGAGGCTTGATGCCTTGGGGCCATGATGAGGATGGTTAGAATCCTTTGATGGTATAAAATATTTAAGCTTCTTTACTAATAGAATCCTTCAATCTTCTACTAATATTGACTTGTGATGGGCAAAGTCTTTCTTCTTCTCATATTTATAATAGAATAGCAAGAAAATTAGCAAGAGTAAAGAGGAAGCTTTAACTTAAGTTAATCAAGGATTTAATAAAGCTAACACTCACTAATTCTGATCTTGTGATTTCTAGGTTCACCAAAACAACATTATCTCTAGCTCAATGTGTAGTAATCTTTGAGATGATTCCAATGGTACCAATTTTATCAAAATCTAACTTACAATTTGGGAGATAAAATAATTCTCAAGTTACATGTAGTTTTAAAATTAAAAAAGTATTTTTTTTAAAAAAAATAATTTAATTTTGAAAAAAAGCTTTCTTTAAATTTTAAATTTTAAATTTTTATTTAAAAAAGGTTCAAAGGTCTTGGGTTTGATTCTGAGCCCTGACTTTTTAAAAATTTTATATTTAAAATATAAAAAATAACCAAACCATCAGTAGAGCTATGACCAGCCATGCTACCAATTGTGGCAAGGCCCTATTGCCAATTGTGGTTGATGACCATAAAGGGTTGGCCCCAAGGGCCAACCCAAGGATGGCCATGCATCGCACATTGCCTATTCTTGCCACGACTATGCCTATGCTTATTGTTGCATCATCCACTACCTTGCTACATCCACTACCCACCACTACATGCCTACTACCTACTAGCCACTACTACCTTGCCACCCGCTACCTACTAGCTACTGCTACCTTGTTTCCTACTATTACACTATGCCCTACAACTACTATTGAACTTGAAATCCACACCATCTGATACTCCCATTTCTTAGCATCATCTACCTATAGGAGCATCCCTAGCCATCTCCAGTGTTGTAGATCATCACCTCCCATGTTGTAAATCATCACCTTCCCTACCATAGATCATTGCCTCCCATGTTCTAGATCATTGCCTCCCATGCTACGGATCATCATCTCCAATGCTGCAAATCATCATCTCCCATGCTACTGATCATTGCCTTCCATGCTACAAATCATTGCTTCTCATGTCATTGATCATTGTCTCCCTTGTTGTTGATCATCACCTCTCTTGGCACCATCAATCATTGCCCCTTTCAATAGGATGCACCATGTTAACCCTTTTTAACTATGTGCACTAACAGAACCTGCACAAGCCTTGCATGGGCAATGTGAGCCAATGAAAAGCCACACAGGCTCTAGAAAGGAGCTACACTAGCCCTAAAAAGGGCCACATAGGCCTTAAGATAAGCCACATAAGCCTAGTAGAGGGTTGCATAGACCCTAAGATAGGCTGTGCAAGCCCAATGGAAGGCCATGTAGGCTCTAAGGAGGAGGCCCTAACAAAAGGGACACATCACGTTCACTTGCCTTGCACCACCACCAATGATAGGAAACGCTACACCATCACTAGCAAATCCCCAGACTTCATTGCTGGCATGCCATCATGGTTGTTATCACTATCATCCATGTTGCTGCACAACGGAAAAATTCTCTGTCAACAAACAAAAAATTTGAAATTCCTATCAACTAATGAAAATTTTGAAGTGCCTGTCAACTAATGAAAAATTTAAAATTTTCATCATCAAATTGTCAATTTAAATTAAGAACACATAAAAGTATTTTCAGACATTCAAAATTGATGCCTTGGTAACAATGGGCATAAAAAATTTACCATTAAGTGCCCTTGTGTTGGAGTAGAACTGGGATCAGGAAGTCTCGAAAAATTTGCAAGCTTGTGTAAATTTAAAACAACTACAACTTTTCAATTTGGAGTCCATTTTCAACCAAAAAAATTGATTCCAACAAATTTTAACCTTCCAAACTCAATGAAACTATCAGATTTAGCTTTTGGATTATAGAAAATTAATGTTTTAATCCATTATTTAAGGTCCCAAAAAAATAGGATTTGGTGCTCAAGAATAAATCCATGATAATTTCAACCTTTTCTAAAACTAATTAACTATTTCAAAACCCATAAGAAGGGCCATAGAGATTAAGGATTATCAACATACCTAATTTCTTCAACTTACTAATGTCAACAACCTAAAGAATAAATTGGAGAGTAATGGAGGCCCAAGTCAATGACCATATGAATGCCCTTGAAGATCAAATTAATGAGATCAAGGGTGTTCAAAAAGAGCTTCATTAGTCAAATCAAGGGTTCAAGAAATAGATGCAAAATAGGTCTAAGGAAATTAGGAAATTGTCCTAGAGTTCAAAGGATAAATGGTTAGACCTACAAGGAAAGATGAATTCCTTTGCAGACTCCATCAAGCAATTAACTAATCATCTCACTCAACCATCAAATCCTACCCACGTTCCACCTGGGGATTAACATCAAGATCAAGATCAACTTTCCCCTAGGGATCCACACCAAAATAAACCCTCACTTGTTGGTCAACAAGATAACAAAATCCTTCTTTTAGGCCATAGAGTATAAACCGAAGATAAGGGATATTGGAACTATCTTAATCCACCTAGAGAATTACTAACACAAGTTCATGCTAAGAAGTTAGATCATTATGATGAAGGCCCTGTATCTAGTACCAAGGAAAAATATTAGCTTGATACAATGAAAAACTACTTTGATATGTTGAATTTGTCAAGCTAATAACGTTTAAAAGTTGTCTCCTTGTATTTAAGAGGACTTGTGGCAACATGGTGGAATGGATTGAGATCTCAAGGTTTGATTACAAATTGGCTTAATTTTTGTCAATATTTTGAACAAAAATTTGTATCTAATTCCTTCCTCAAAGAGTGCAAAATGAGATTTGATTCCTTAAGATTGGAAAGATGATCCATAGAGGATTACTACAAGGAATTCTATGATCTTTCTCATTATGTAAGCCACCAGGATGAGGGAGAATTAGCTTCAAAGTTTATTTGTGGACTACATGCTGAACTGCATTCCCAAACATATGCCCATAATCCTCAAACTATTGATAAAGCATAAAAAATTGCTAAGGATTATGAAGAATCAAATCAAGTATGAGCTACACTTTGACAAGAAACTCTTCAACCAACTATCCTTTGACAAGCAACAATATAGAAAACACCAACCAAAATAACTCGATTAGGATTAAGATGCTTTATTTGTGGTGAATATCATTTCAAACAAGGCTATCCAAAATTGTGAACAAAGTTACAAAGGACCAATCAAACTAGATATCAAAAATACAACCCAAACATGAATAATGGAAAAATTCCAACCACCACCACAGCCATGAAGAAGATATCTAAATCAACTAAATTAGGTTTGCATAAATTTCAATTTTCTTAATGATTTTTGAAGGTTCAATTAAAGGTAAACAAATTAAAATTTTGATTGATAGTGGTGCTAGTGATAAGTTTATTTCTAGAAAGTTAATTAATTTATTGAAATTAAGTTTACCTTCCAAGAAAATTATTAAGATAGGACTTGTAAATGGAACGATTGTGAGCAAGCATACCAAGTATGGAGAAATTCACTTTACTTTGCAAAACATGTATTTTATTGATAAATTATTTGAATTTGAACTAGGCGATGTTGATTCAATTTTAGGAATGTCTTTCTTGCAAAAATTTAATATTACTGCCCACTTTGGAACTCATATTTTAAAAGTCCCAATCACTGATGGAGTCAGGGTTCTAAGTGGGGTAAGAATAGCAAGGAAAATTCATCTAATAACCATTAAGTAAGCTAAAAGATTAGTCAAAAATAGTGCTACAATGTTGGTTTTCAAAGTAACCTAACCTTAGAGATCTTTAGGTATTGAGCTTTCAAAGGAACTTGAGGAATATAAACTTTTAGTATTTGGTGAAACTAGAGAACTATCTCGAAAAAGAATCATTTAGCATGCTATTGATATTTTTCTTAATACACAACATGTTTCAAAAACCCCTTATAGATTTTCCACTTCTAAGTTAAGAGAATTGCAAGTACAATTAGATTAATTATTGGAAAAAGGAAAAATTGACCTAGCATATCACCTTGGGGTGAACCATTCTTATTCATTAAAAAGAAAGATGGTACATTAAGATTATGCATCGATTATAGGGCATTGAATAAAGTGAATTAAAAATACTTATCCTTTTCCTATGATCAATGATTTGTTTGATCAACTATGAGTGCACGTTATTTTTCAAAGATTGATATAAAATTAGGTTATCACCAAATAAGGGTTAAGGAGAAAGATATTGAGAAAACTACTTTAAGAACTAGGTAAGGATTATATGAGTTTATTGTGATGCAATTTGACCTACAACATTCATGGCATTAATGAATAATATTTTTCATGAATATCTTGATTAATTTGTTATAGTATTTATGGATGATATACTGGTTTATTCTAAGTCAAGAAATAAACATGTCAAACATTTGAAAATTACAATGGAAATTCTTAAAGAGCATCAGTTAAAAGCTAAAATGAGAAAATGTGAACTCTTTAAGCAAGAAGTTTCATACTTGGGCCATATAGTTCATAAGAAAGGATTGCAAGTAGATCCAACAAAAGGTAATGGGATTTGGGACTAGCCTGAATTAAAAGATGCTACAGCAGTTGGTAGTCTCTTGGGTTTAGCCAATTTTTATCAACATTTCATTAAATATTATTCTACCTTGGTAGTCCCATTAAATGACCTTTTACAGGAAAAATGTGTGTTTAAGTTTGATGAAAAACATAAGAAAGATGATGAGTGGAAAGGTACCCTTATGCCCAACCATATGAATACGAGTGTTTATGCACGATCCAATTGAACTCCAAGGATTAAGTGCTTATGCACTTACACAGAACAAGGATGGGCTAGTCGATCATTATCTTCCCAAGCTTACTTGTAAGGCACAATTGTATGGTTAAGTAAACTTGAGGTATATGATTTTTATGCTTTTTATGTTTTATGTTCCTGGTACATAAAGGGGAGAAATGAAATAATTTAATAACTAATGTGATTTAACTAGTTAACTATTCTCTAACTAGTTCTAACACCAACATCTGTTCCCACTTGTCGGACACATCCTGAACCAGTGTAACACTACTGGGATTACCAAATGCTAGTTGTTACTAGGTCACCAAGTGTTCCATGTATGCTCGAAGTGGTCGTACTGAGTGTACTAATTCATTGGTAATTAATGATTCAATAAAAATAACATTAACTAACTAATGAGAGTAGCAAATAATAGTAAATAACATTTAAATGAAACAATTAAGCTATTCTAAATGTTGCAAGGTTGATCATAAAGTTTGTCTTTATTTTTGGTCACAAGGTGTGCTCAAGTACACAATACTCAAATAAAGATCCATTCACTTTATGACTCCTACTATGAGCACTCAGAAATAATTCTAACTCTGGAAAGGGAAAACTGCAAGAGTTCGACTAAGGGACTAAGAAACTAACTTCCAAACCAAGCGCCCTAGTCTCTTATTTATAGGCAATGAGACAGGTTCCGACATTGGGTGTCTGATATCTCTTGGTGGGCTCTAATATCATGGACCCGATATTATGGATCCGATATCGCGGTCCTGATATCACGACTCATCATACCCCCACAACTAAATGAAAACTTATCCTCGAGTTCCTTACAACATATTGGAAAGGTATTGGATTATTGGCTGAACGACAATCTAACAATGACATGGAATGATAGACTTAAGTGCCTAGTGAATGGATCAACAAACATACTACAGCATTGGTGTTCATAACCATTATGGTGAACATTGTACATAGATGACATCCAACCCCTCATTTGACAACTTGAAAAGAGAGAGAGAAAAGAAAATGAGACGTGTTTCTACCGATGTCAAAAATTTTCACACCATTGTTCATCCATGGCCACATGATCAAGCTTATTCTCTACATAAATGCTTTTTTCTCCAGCCCATCCTGAGTGCTCCCTCCTATCCCAGTCCATTGTTCATGCAATCGCCATCTGCACATACAACACAGTCACGAATTAGCAAGGATAGATAAGACATAATGTTGTTGATACCTTGCCTTGATATGAAGCACGTTGCCTAGGTTGTGGGTATGGCAGATACTAGGTTATAGGTTTATAACTGATGACTACCCAAGGTGTAGGGGTGAGATAAGTAATGGAATGGGAAAATTTGTGAGAAGGCCCCCACGACGAAGAGCAAACCTCTGGTAGCAATAGGATGGAAAAATTAAAGAACAAGAAAGATGAGAGAAATAACAATGGTGAAGCCAATAAAACAAAAAAAAATGGATGTAATTGATGGGGTGAAACAAGAAATAGTTGATTGCAAGAAATGTTTAAGGGAAAGAGCTTAACAATTGCACCAAAAAGGAATGCCAGTGGATCCACCCCAAAGCAAGCTTATGCCCTTTATTCCAAAGAGTATGTAGGCTCTACGAATGACATATGGAAACAATGGTTAAGAACTTACCCATAAGAATTTACCAAAGAATAACAATGCATCAACCAAGATATAGACTACTTATAAAATTGGAAATGAGGTGGAATATGGGAAAGCAATACTAAAAGAGAAAATGAAATGGAATGGAATCCCAAAATCAAGGTGGTGTAAAGTCCCTTGTTTAGTATGTGATTAAGATAACTTAATAGAATTCATTCCATATCTAGATTAAAACTAACCACATCCAGTGACTTCGCATCAACATAGTTGACCAACCCATCCTCCTAAAACAACAAGAATGCGTCCACAGAACCACCACCATGCCAACAAGAGAGAGATAGAGAAGTAAGAAGCAAGAAAGGACCTTAGTTAGAGGGAACCTTTAGACATGGGGAACATGTCTTTTCGATGCCATAACTAGTTCTTATAGCCCATGTTTATTTATTATTTCTAAAGGATGTGCTTTGAATTTCCACCAGTCTTTTTTTTTTTTTTGTGAGAACCACACCATGCAAAGACTTATTGGATGCATTCAACTTCTTGATATGAGTTGACAACAGAATGGCAAAAAACCTATGAAAAACATCCAAGTACCCAAGATAATAGCCAACACAAATGTGTTGAATCCCCTTGAAGTCACACCCTTTGCAATCCATTTGAATCTTTCCTTGGTTTGAAGAATACTAAGTCACAAATTCATTAATAAGTTTTCTTGGAAGAAAAAGGGACAGTACATTTCCAAAACAAAGGGAGACCATAGAGTTATATGGGTGAATGGATGTCAAGGACTTATTGGCCATTTTATCGAAAGAAACCATATCTTAGCATCAACATTAAAAGTCAAAGGTAAAAACCAAACATTAGCAATCAACACCATTATAGTACAATCCACCATCATGAGCACTTATTATACGACAAGTGAGAGTAATTTAAACAAAATGTAATAGAGAAAGAAATAGTAAAAATGTTAATGATGTTGTAAAACAAAAACAAGTAAAGATGAATAATGTGTAAAACAAAAATGTGTAAACAAAAAAAAAAGACAAAGGAACTAAGGGCTTTAGAATGGTTAGCATTAGTGGGTATCTCCCCCACGATTGAGTTGTAAGGAGGAGATTTGAAATAATGAGCAAGGTTGTCCATTAATAGAGGTAGTGTTAGTACTAGCTATTTTAGATTCATGGAAAGGTTTGGTTTGCTGGATGTTGATCAATAATTTCTTATTCGGGCTTTCAAGTTTATAGATCATCATGATCCCTGAAGGGAAAGTTTCATGAATAATATAAGGTCCTTCCCACAGCATTTGAAATTTATTTTGTTCTGGAACATGTATGGGATTCTAATACAGAACCTTATCTCTTAGTTGGTATTTGACTTTCCTAATCCTTAGGGTATGACATTGTTTGTTCAAGGCCTTATGCAGTTCATTGGATGATAGGGCAACTAATCAATTTTCATCTAGCAAGTTAAGGTTCATTAACCATTCTTTTTGTGCTAGATTGAGGTCAAGGTTGAAATCACATGCTATAGATACTGTACGGAGCTCAACCTGGATAGGAAGTGTTGGAAGTTTACCGTACACTAACTCATAGGGAAAATAGCCTATAGGGAGCTTCCATGTGGAGTGGTATGCCCAAAGAGCATCGTTCAATTTGGTGCTCTAGTCTTGCCTATATTTTCTAATGGTTCATGTCAGTATTTTTGTGATCTCCCTATTGGTGACTTCGGCTTGGCCATTCACTTGAGGATGATATGGTGTTGTTAGCTTATGCTCAACTCCTAAGCATTACATCAACTTTTGAAAAGTTGCACCTGTAAAATGTGTACCATTATCGAAAATAAGTGCACAAGGCACACCAAACCTGTTTACGATTTGTTATTGAACAAATCATGCAATGGTAGACGATGTACAGTCAGTGACAGTGGTTTCTTTTGCCCACTTTATAAAATAGTCAACAACAACAACAATGTTCCATTGGACATTGGTGTAATAGGCCCCATAAAATCAATACCCCATATGTTGAAGGGTTCTAAAAGTTGAATCCATTGTTGTGGATCCTCCATTCTAGTAGTCATTCCCCCATCACGTTGGCAGTGCTCACAAGATTGGACAAAGTGATGAGTGTCCCAAAACAATGTAGGCTAGTAATATCTTGCAAGCAATATTTTAATGGTAGTTCATCTTCTAGCATAATGACCCCCACAAGGGCCCTCATGAGCATCTTGGAGAACTTGTAATTGATCTTCATCGGGAACACACCATCAGACCAAGCCATCGAAACATACCTTATAAAGGTATCCATTGATTTCCGTAAAATATTTGGCTTGGTGAAGAAACTATTGCTTTTTTTTAACGTCTAACCATTGTGGTGTTTCTTGTGTGAGAAGATAGGTAAGAATGCTACTATACCAATTTTTCTCTATGGTTAATTGATTGTTTACTACACCTACAAAGAGGAGTTCATCAGGAAGCAGTTAGATATTGGATATTCATCCTCTTTGTTGTCCCATCGTAACTAAGATAAATGATCAACAACAACATTCTTGGTGCCTTTACGATCAATCATTGTAAGATCAAACTCTTGTAAGATCACGAGCCACCATATGATGCAGGGGCTCACCATTGGTTTATTCATCAAGAATCAAATTGCACTATAATCCATGTGTACAAATATCTTATAGCCTAATACATAGTGCCTAAATCTTTCTAGTGCAAACACCACAGCCATTAATTCTTTTTCTGTTGTGGTGTAGTTGAGCTATGCACTAGCAATACTTTGACTTACATAGTGAATGTAATAGGGTTGCTTCTGGTCATCTAACTATGTAAGTATGGCTCCTAAAGCAAAGTTGGATGCATCAATCATTATGTGGAATGGTCTGTACTAGTCAGGAGCTTGTAGAATGGGTGTTTCTATGAGCTTTTGTTTCGAGGTTTGGAAAGCTAGCTCACATTCCTTAGTCCATTCAAAGGGTACATCCTTCTTTGTTAATTCTACCAATGATTTTATAATCTTTGAAAAGTTCTCGATGAAGCATCTATAATAGCTAGTATGTCCAAGGAATGATTGGATATTTTTTACAATTTTAGGTTAACAAGTGATTCCTTGGATGACTTTAATCTTTTCGAGATCTACCTTTTTCCCTATTTGTGAAATCTTATGCCCTAACACAGCGCATTCATGGACCATTAAATGACTTTTTTTGCCAATTGAGCCTTAAGTTGGTTTCTACACATCATTTATATACTTGCTCTAATTAGTCCAATGCTTGTTGGAAGTCTACTCCGTAGGTGGAAAAATTGTCCATAAAAACATCCACACCATTCCCTATTCGCTATTGAAATATACTTAGAACTAGATGTTGAAATTTTGTTGGGTCATTACACAAGACAAATGACATCTACCTATATGCAAATGTCCCCCAAGGACTTATGAATGTAGTCTTGGCTTGGTCTTCTAATCCTATTTGAATTTGATTGTATCCACTGTAACCATCTAGAAAAGTATAGAAGAAATGCCTTGCAATGGTATCTAAGACTTGGTCAATGAATGGAAATGGGAAGTGGTCTTTGAATGTTGCCATGTTTAGTAACCTAAATTCTATACACACCCTTCATTTACCTCCCGTTTCAAGTACAATAACTAATGGGCTAACCCATTCACTATCAGCAATGGGGTAGATGAACCCAACTTTTAGAAGTTGTTCAATTTCTTCTTTAACCACTTGCTTAAGCTTAAGGTTCAGTCTCCTTTGCAGTTGTCATCAAGGTTTCATGGAGGGGTCAGTGTAAATTCTATGATGGCATATCTTAGGATCTATTCCATTTAATTCAGGATATGACCAAGCAAAGGCTTTCAACCATTTGTTTACCAATTTTAGCAGTCTTTCTTTTTGTTGAGGAGCGAGCTTAGCGTTAATGATTACTAATTTTCCATTCTTGAGAAATGTGTACTCCATACTAGTGGGCAATGGTTTTAACTCAAGGGGCTCTTGCTTAAACTCAACAGGGATTTCCAACTTTTCCTAGTTGGTATTTTTGGTGTCAGTATTTGGAAGTTGGTGGTGGACTTGCTCTAATACATCTATGCTATCAATATAGGCACAAGTCAAGCTCTCAGTTGGTTCCATGCATAGAGTTGAGTTGCCCTTTCGATTAGCTATCAACCATTGGGTGCCTTCCTATCTTTTGGCTGCTACATACAAGCAATGTTAAGCATTGTACAAACTAGATCTTCTACATGCAATTGCACCCTATATCACTATATGTGATGCATGGAACTTTCTTCTTCTCGATCTTTCCAAAAAAAATTTCCTTTGATATTTCTAGGGAAAGATCATGTATTTCTAGGCACACATCAATTATGCTTAGCCATGATCTTCCCATAATGATTGGGAATTCTCCCTTATAGTTGTTGACTTGAATCACTAGGAAATCAACTAGATATGACCACCCATAAATAGTGGTGACAATGTCCTCCACTAGTCCTAATGGGATAGTGATGGACTAGTCGGCCAACTCTAAACAAATGTTACTCTTTTTTAGTGGAGGCAGGTTCCAGGCTTTGGACATTTCTTGGGAGATTAAGGTAATGCCAGAACCTAAATCCAAAAGAGCTTTGCAAGGCTCATTCCCAGTGATTTGCAAATATATAAGGGGGCTTCCAAGATCAAATAATTTCCTAGGAAGATGGCCAGCTTTAATCCAATCAGTAATGGCATGAGTCAACATGACAATGTGCGTTGGGTGCAATTTTTGGTTCGAAGGAAGCTCTAAAGATTCAAATGATGGTGAGGAAATTGGACAATTAGTTGCTTGTGGCTGTAAGGAATTGGTTGGACTATTGGTTCTAAAGAAAGGTCTCTTCTTTGTGTAGTTTTTTGAACTAATAGTAGTTTGAGGATTGACAGCCCTTGTAGCATTATGTTACTGTAGCTTGGCAAGAAGCTCACCCTGCATAGTTGGAGTAAGCGGTAATGGAGCTAATGGTGGAAGAGGTGCAATCAGATGAGAAGGATAGTACATTTGTGGAACATCACTCCTAGGAGAAGGAGTTCTATAGTACTCATGGATTTGGTAGTGAGGCTAAGGAGCGACGTGACTAGTGGAGTCATGTGGAGAAATCGGCTACTAAACATAGTACCCATATGAGTCAGGTTGACAGTAAGGGTATTTTTGATGTGGCAATGGCATTCCCCATGATTGTGGGTGTTGCCATTGTTGATACTATTCATTAGATTATGGTGGAGCTCCACTCGGATAGTATGTCAAAGGTTGGTGGAACTACCTTGGGTTACCTTGAGGATAAGGTAACCTTCTAGGTGCTTGCCATCTATTTAATTGTGGGTTTAGTGCATACACCCCTGACTCTTACAGATGTGAGACTACTAGGCAACATCCTTTAGGATGGTCATATTGGCATATCTCACATCCACCATCATTGTCTATGTTCAAATCCACAACCTCTTCAATGATGGCAACTTTGCCCTTACCTTTGTTACATGCAAACTCAGCTTCTTTCTTTTTCCTTCTCTCTCAGTCACTACTTCGTTCTCTAGACTCCTCTACTATTTTTAGAATAATTTAAAATTTATCATCTAGGGAGTTCCACATTTGATCTACTTTTGTCGATACTTTTGATGCAAATTTTTGAATAGGAAAAGTTTTCATATTCACCATCTCTTCAAGTGGTAACTCTTCTTCATTTTTACAAAATCTAACTTCCTTCTTTTGGAGGAAAGGATCTCTGTTGTATTCCTCTGCACTTTCTCTTTTCCTTAACACACCTTCCTCATTGGCAACTTGCTCCAACAATCTTTGTATTCGATGGGCTCGAAGCTCAGATAGCCTTCCTTGGGCATAAGTCCCAAGGGTTTTTCGCATTTCGTACCTAAGCCCATCCACAAGATGGTGTAGTTGTTCCCTTTGTGAGTAACCATTGCCAGGGCAATGATGTAATAATGCATAATATCAGCCCATGGCAGCATCCAAGGGTTCATGTCCTCCTTGTTTCCATCCTTGGATTTGCCTACGTAGGTTGGACACTTGGGAGTATATTTGATACTTATCATTGAATAACTCTAACATGGTACTCCATTGATGAATGGATTCTAGTTCTAAGGACCGGTACCAACTTTCCACTTCCTTGATCAGTTTCTGTGAAAACAACTTTAGTTTTTGCCATTCTTTTTCTATATTTTGTAAGGAACATGCATCGTGAAATTCTTGTAGATGATTTTTAGGATTAGCATTATATCCCCCTTCAAATCGTGGGATGTTGTTCATGTCTAGTCTTTTTATCCTACTATTCTTTTGGTGCCTTGTTGGGATCCTAATGGCCTTAGTTATATCTAGCATACTTTGGGTGGTGAGTAGGGGTTCATTGTGATTGTATTTTCTATGGCATCTATGATGCCTATGTTGTTCCCTACTCTCCCTCCTTTCATGATGTATTTCTCTGGAATGCCCTTGTCCCCTTTCTTGACTATTTTTTCTATGATCTCTATTTCACTTACCATTGTCCTCATGGTCTTTCCTTTTACAACTATGTGTAGACACTGAATAAGAGGGGGAATGAGATGAAGAAGGTGAAGAGGAAGGAGGACTGGTAGCATGACAATGCTTATCAATTTCTCTTTGGTGGTCTTGACCTCGATCATGGTTATGATCAAAATTTCCATCAATGTCACGTGTTCGTGTTCCTTTTTTAGACTCTTTGTGTCTATTGGTATTAGAACCTAGGCTATGAATAGTTGAGTGAAGATTCTAATACATAACTCATTGACTAGAGTCAATGAGAGGAACATTATTTTGTGGAAAACCTCTCGAGGTAGGTTCACCACCCTCATTTTCACTTAGGACATACGAAACATCCTTGGACCACTTCCCCTTTATAGATTTATAATGTCTCTCCTATTGTAAGTCCCTTTAGCGTTGTGCCCCCATGGGCCGATACTCTCTCGAATCATGTTCATACACAACGTATTATGCCTATAAGTGCTGCATACCAATTCATGTGAGAGCACGAAGAAGCATGCTTGAGACTAAGCAATCAAGAGGTAACACTATGTTACCTTCTAAATCATGCCAACATAGTTGTTAATCCTAGTGGAGGATAAAGGTAAAGTTTGGTATATACTCATCAGGATGAGTGTATACCACGCAAAATTGTTGGGGCACTGATGGGTCATCATGTATACTATGCCTCTGATTGTTCATTGTGTCATACCTAGTCAATGAAGCACTCTCATAAGAAAGAAGGAGACATGCTTGATTATTTAGTGTGCAATACTCTCTTTTCAATAATTGTAGGACAACTAACCCTAAGGGTTCATTCCAAAGATGGAAAGATTTCCTAATTTTTAATTAGCGCACAAACAAGAAAATCCTTGGGAACAGTGCCAATGATGAGTGGCGAGGTACCCCTACACCCAACCATACGAATACGAGCATTTATGTGCGATCTGGTTGAACTCCAAGGATTAAGTGCTTATGCGCTTACATAGAACAAGGATGGGTTAGTCGATCGCTATCTTCCCAAGCTTACTTGTAAGTCATGATTGTATGGTTAAGTAAACTTGAGGTATATGATTTTTATGCTTTTTATTTTTTATGTTCCTGGTGCTTAAATGGGAGAAATGAAATAATTTAATAACTAATATGATTTAACTAGTTAACTATTCTCTAACTAGTCCTAACACCAACATCCATTTCCACTTGCCAGACACATCATGAACCAGTGTAACACTACTGGGATTACCAAACGCTAGCCATTACTAGGTTACCAAGTGTTCCACATATGCTCAAAGGGGTCGTACTGAGTGTACTAATTCATTGGTAATTAACGATTTAATAAAAATAACATTAACTAACTAATGAGAGTAGCAAATAACAATAAATAACATTTAAATGAAATAATTAAGCTTTCTGAATGTTACAAGGTTGATCACAAAGTTTGTCTTTATTTCTGGTCACAAGGTGTGCTCAAGTAAACAATGCTTGAATAAAGATCTGTTCACTTTATGACTTCTACTATGGACACTCAGAAATAATTCTAACTCTGGAAATGAAAAACTGTAAGAGTTCAGCTAAGGGACTAAGAAACTAACTTCCAAACCAAGCACCCTAGTCTCTTATTTATAGGCAACGAGACAAGTTTCAACATCGAGTGTCCGATATCGCTTGGTGGGCTCCGATATCGCAGACCCAATATCACGGATTTGATATCGCGATCCCGATATCACAACTCATCAGAAGCTTTCCTCATATTAAATATCCTACTCAAAACAACACCTATTCTAAGAATTCCAAATGAAGAATTTTCATGTGAAGTATCCATAGATGCTTGTGGAATAGGAATTAGTTTAGTTCTTTCATAAGAAGATAAAGTGATATGTTATAAATCTTCTAAATTACAAGGAGTTGAGGTAAATTAATCAACCCATGATTTAGAATTTCTAGAAATTATTCATACTTTGAAAATTTGAAGACATTATCTTTGGGAAAAAAGGTTTCCACTAAAAATAGATCATAAAAGTTTAGAATATTTGCAAAGAGAGCCTATTTTGAATACTCATCAAAGGAAATGGGTAGAATTATTGGTTGAATATCATTTTGATATCAACAATATCCTTGATAAGAAAAATGTTGTAGTTGATGCCCTTAGTCGAATGTAGAACTTTATGATAGATGTGGTAATGATCACTATGGAAGAAGAAATTAAGGAACAAATAAAAAATATCCTTATTTTACGAAGATTTTAACCAATGTTTCCTCTGAGCCTTGATATCAACTTACGTCTAATGATTTATTGATGAAAGGACAAAGAGTGTGCATACTAGAAGAAAATTGGAGACTAAGGTTTCTATGTAAAGCACATGAAGTACCATATGTAGGATGCCCAGGTTATATTAAGACTTATATGATGACATGCAAATCTTACTTCTAGCCTTGAATGAAGAATGATGTGTCCTCATACACTAAACATTATCCAACATGCCAAAGAATAAAATCTAAATAGAGGAAATCCAATGGGTTATTACAACCTCTAGAAGTCCCAACCTAGAAATGGGAAGATGTCACCATGGATTTCATTGTGGGATTTCCAATAACCAAAAAGGGAAATGACTCAATTTTTGTAGTGGTTGATCATCTATCAAATATGGAATATTTTATAGCTTTGAAATCTACAAACATAGTAGAAGAAATATCTTAAAAATTCATATAGGAAGTATTTTGATTACATGGTTGTCCAAAATCTATCACCTAGGATCAAGATCCCAAGTTCATATTCAAATTCTAGAAAAATTTCTTCAAAGAGCTTGGAACCTAGTTGAAATTTATCATAGTTTACCATCCTAAGACTGATGGGAAAACCAAATGTGTGAATAAAATATTAAAAGATATCCTACAAAGCTATGTTGGGAGTAGACCAAAAACATGGGAGAATTACTTCCACCTAGCAAAATTTGCCTATAATAATAATTATCAAGGTTCCATACATCGAACACCACTCAAAATAGTATATGAACATAACTGTCATACACCACTAACCTGGACAAATCCAACCTTAAGAATGGAATGGAATGAAGAAGAAATAAAAATAAATGAAAACATTGTCACAAGAGTTAAATTAAATTTACAAGCTTCTCAAGATAAATATAAGGGATATGTAGATCCACATCAACTTAAAAAAGAATTCCAAGTAGGAGATCAAGTACTACTAAGAGTAAAACCTACCATAACTTCTCTTAAACTTGGAAAATATCCTAAATTGACACCTAGATATTGTGGACCCTTTAACATTTTTGAAATAATTAGCAAAGTAGCATATTGATTAAATCCTCCAACAAGCATAAAAATTCACCCATATTTCCATGTAAGCTTGCTAAATAAATTTTATGAAAATAATGTACCATATGATCTAAACTCGAATACTTTGCCATTGCAATCCAACACCAGTTTTGAAGTTAAACCCATTGTAATTAAGAACCAACAAACCAAAAGATTACGAAATAAAACTATCAAATAAGTACTTGTTCAATGGTCAAATTATGATTAGCAAACTTGGGAAAATAGGAAGTTTATTTTTAATACTTACCCCCAACCTTTTGATCATCATGAAAGTGAATGATAAATTGTATTTATTATTGATGGAATAAATTATGTGTTATAATTTCTAATCTTCTATTTGTATATATGATAATGAGGAAAATAAAGGAACTAAAGCTAAGGAGCATAACGGTGAAGTAGTAGCTAAGTAGCCAGATATAGAGGAAGCACTCAAGGATAAGTTGGATGCTTAAGGGGGGTAGATTGTAATGTCCTATTGCTTATTAGGTGTGGAAAAAAAATTTAAAATGTAATTAACCTTCATATGAAGGGGCATCACACTATGAGGAGTTACAATTATTCATGTATCCCTTGAGAAAGGGTTTGACCTATGACATTTAGGGTTTGACATAGATCCACTCTATGGGTACTCACTAACTATTCTGTTATATTATAGAATAAAACTACAAGAATTTGACTACTCTATTGACAAAACTACAAAAAACTAATGCAAAAATTTATAGAGGTCTTTAAGAATCTTCTGAAGATGATTCTTCTTATTGCCACTAGCAGTGGTAGACTTCCAACCTAGATTGTTATGTTGATGCTTCTCTAGTTATGCATATCATTCTTGAAGGATGGATTGAAACTTCTTCTCATTGCCCCATGGATCTAGCAAACATGTGAAGCTTGAGCTATTATCTTGTATGTGCTATGATGTATCCATGGAAAAATACCTTCTTCCTCAGCTGTTTCTTTTAGCATCACCTATAGTCACCAAAGGATCAACATTAGTTTTGGTAAATTTTCCTTAATAATTAACCCTTTTCAGATCCCTTAGTTTTCATATAAGCACAAGATGATTATAGCATACTATTCCCAAGGTTATGAGGTAACTAAAATCATCAAGCTATTCACATTATTTTGATCAAATACTATTAGTTACCATGGTGTTCAAAAATAGGATGTTGGAAAAATTTCAAAAATTTTAAAGTAGGCATCCCTAGCCCCCATGACTAATAAGCGTAACTCTAAAAGCACATAGGCTTTTGAATAATTAAAATCAAAGTTATAATTCAAAAGATGGCCAAGAAATATTAATGGATATGGAAATAGAAAAGTAGGAAAAATTAATGAAATAGATGAGAAATAGTCCCAAAATCATCCATAAATTCAAAGAAACCATCAGTGATGTTTTGGAAGATGTGAAGATTAGTTCAAAGCCAAGATCAACAAAAGTTATGCAAGTGGGTCCTCCCCAAAGTAGGCTCTTGCCATAATGTCCTTGCATAACCACTTCTGTAGATGTCCTTGGGCACCCAAGAAGTTAAAGGTAGACCATGCCTTTGTTCCAAACAACACACAACTACTATGGTTAGGATGTTGCACTATACTACATAAAACCAAAAGTCTTATAATTGCATGTAGCAATGAGGTGAATAATGGAATGAGAAGGAATTGTAGAGATCGGAATGTAAGGTACTTGACCATGTCCACAATAGGTTCTTGTGATAACTGTGATTAAAATGATCAATAGACCTATTTATCCAAGTTTAGACCAAGTCCATACTATGAATAGGAATCTCGCATTGATGTGTTCCATCTTGCCAACCACCATGAGTCTACAACCACCTTAAAGAACAATCATCACTCCAAAAAGAGAAGAAAAGAGAAGAAGGAAGCAAGGGCCTTAGTTAGAGGGGTGCCTTCAGGCATGGGTAACATGTCTTTCTAGCCCCATAACCAATGCTTGTATCCCATTATTGTGTCTAAGGGATGTGCTTTGAATTACCGTTATTGTTTTTATTTTATTTTATTATCTTTTTTCCTTTTTTTTTGTTTTTGTTTTTTGTTTTTTTTTTTTTTTGATGGAAAACACACCATGTAAAGACATAGCTTCCTTTTTATTGATCGATGGAGGAGTAATGATACGTCCCAAGAGGAGTCATAAACCACATGAAGGAAGTCAAGAAGAGAATCCAACAAGCCCCCTTGAGGTCACACCCTTTGCCATTCCCACTTGGTTATTTATTCTTTTTTTAAGGTACAATGATCATTGATTAATTTTAGTTTCATAAAAGAACCAAATTGTTTTCATGAAAAAGACATTTTATTCAAAGAACTAGAGGGATAAATGAGGTGGTCTCATTTCTTTACACAATTACTTACCCAATCATCTTTATAGCATAGCACAAAAAACCTAACACATAGTGTTGACTTCTACATCATGACTTGGCAATATTATTAACAAAAACATAAAAATACATTCATAAAGAAAAAATAAAAAGAAAATAACCCAAGAAAAGAGAAAAAAATTAAGAAAAAAAATTAACATATGTAGAATCAAAAAACATTTTGGAAGAAATAGGAAAATGATAAAAATTGTAAAACAAAAAATAGGTGAAAAATACTTATTAGTTCTATAAGATATATGTGTCTAAGTCCTTTATTTGGTTCATTTTCTTAAGTTTAGAACTAATAAGCAGATCCATTGTCTCCATGCATCTTTGAAACAATCTTAAAATCTCATTTTCAAGCCACTGGGTGTCTTCTGGTTTAGTGGCTACTATAGAAACTAGTCTTTGTTTACACACTTATTCCTTAGCTTTGTTGCAAGTTGTATTAATAGTTTGAATTTTTGGCCCACAATTGCACCCTTTAATATTAGTAGTGATGCATGGATTTTGTTGTCTTTCAACAGTGATAGGTTCATCATTTATGTCTTGTGTTGGAGTGGTGATTGTTGTTGGCTTTTGTGTAGGATCAGAGGACATTAGTTGTGAAAAGGAAGGCATTGCACTATATTGGCATCATGCTAGCTCAGATATGTGGTGGGTGAAACACCGTGAAAATTACGGGTCGGCCTCAGGCGAAGATTCGTAGTTTGAGCAGGAGCGCGCCTCAAATTTGTCTAAGGACAAGTTTACGCTCAGCCACGCAC
>MNCI01037200.1:291704-302289 GCA_015680685.1 Gnetum montanum | reverse complement strand
TTCACTCATAATTGATGATCATTTAAAACATCAAACCCTATCAACTAATTAACCACATTGGGAAAAATGGTAATAACAATGCTACTTCCAAGTTTATTGAAGCTACTAGTCTTAGCATCCATCCCATAAATATTATAAAACAAAACATTGAGAATGAAACATAAGCCCACCACATCAAAATAGAATTAAATTTGTGCCTTCCTCTAAAGCTTGAAATCAAACATCCTCTCTATATTAATGGAGATCTTTTAATGGGATGCATACCTCTTCTTTGTTGGCTTTGATCTAAATGAGGATTTGTATTCCTCTTATTCTTACTCTAGAAGAAACTTCTCATCTTTTCTACTAGATTAGTTACCCTAAAATCTCTTAGTGTTCTCCTTGGTTCTTACTATGATCTCTTCTTCTTGATGTCCTAGTTCATTATCATTCACTATCTTTGTGATTAATGTCCTGATCCTGAATGAAAATGAGGAATTTAAGGGCATATAGGGCTTTTATGCTTAATGCCATTGTAGGAAAACCATGGTTTTTATTTTTCTATCTTGCTTAGTTAGGGCATCCATGGTCAAAAGTGGGCATTCCTAAGACCTTTCTTGGGACATTCCATATAAGTGTGGACATCACACCTAAGGAGACATGTTTATGAGTGGATGTTGTTGATGAGAAGTGAATGCCCAACTTGGAACAAGTTTAAATTTTTGGAACATGTATTGGGGTTCACATGCTTAAAAAATCTTCTTAATATCATAGCAAGGACATAAGGAATAAAAAATTAAAATAAGTTTACCTCAACTCACCTAGTTGGAAATGCTCCCAGCCTTGAGATGGTATAAAAGTGATGTAGGATGAGTTGCTACTCATCTAATCTTATGCTTCCAATTAATGTAGGTTCTTATTCCTTGCTTTCCAAATGTGATTCTCTCCTTGCCTTGACTCTTGAGAGTGGGATGGAAAGTTTCTTGCTCCATGTGACTTATTTTATTAGTGGGTTTTAAGAGCTTCCTCTAGATATCCATCTCTTCACCATGTGTTTTATAGTCAACCAAATGAGAATCATCTTAAAATGTTACATTCATAGTTAGACAATGGGCCATAATGTGGCCATCTTGATGGTAATGACAACAAATTATAGATCTAAAAAACCTTAGAGTAGAAGAATGATAATACCTTTTTTGATGGGCATTCCTTAGTTTCATGTTGTTGAAGTAGCTTGACTTAATGGGTTTATGACCAAAACCACTCTTTTCATTTGGGTTCTTCCTTGCTAAAGCATGTGGTTTAAGGAAGCTTTCTGAAAAGCAAATCTTTTTGCATATTTTTTCTTTCTCCATATTTTGATGTAGTTCCTCATTCTCTTTATTAAGTGAGGCATTCTCTATTAAAAGTAAGGTCATTTTTGATGACATTTTCTTGAATTTTTTCTTTTCTTGCTCTTGAAACTTAAATGACTTATTTAAGATAATTATTTCATCCATCTCAACCTTAATAACTGTGACTTTGTTTGTTAGATTTAGACATGCTTTTCTTTCATGCTCAAAATCTAACACACATCAATGTATCTTACTCTTCAATTTAAGGCAAATTTATTATAATTCAATAAAATTTTCTTTAATACCTAAGCTAGAAATTTGCTATAATTCAATAAATCTCAAATTTTTTATTTTTAGTACCTAAGCCATCATAAGAGCACATGAAATCCATTAGATATTAGTTATAAGTGTAGTGAGAATGTCTTAGCCATCATAAAGTCTTGAGGGATAGACACAAGACACAACAACACAATAAGATGCATGAAACACCATAACAAGATAACAAGAACTAATCCTATGCTACACATAAGAAAGGAGGGGTGGGGTGGTGGGCAACCTGAAATAAGTAAAGCATAGGTACACCCAAAGATTTATAGAAGTTCATAACTCAATGCTACCTAGTAGAGTTGAACGTGTGACTTGGGGTTACTAGGCTAAGATGTGTACCACTAGGCTAACACCTCATTGTTATATCATATAGGAAGGACAAATCTTATACTACACATATTTAGCTTTATGCATCAATGCTAAGTTATAAAGTCCTAATTGAACTATATTACAATTCTTATGCCGTTCCAACACCTCTACTATTGTCTTGGCTATACATCCTAAAGGTACCTATAGTCATCTTGTTTCCATTCAAATATACGACCCTATCACAAACTTCCCTTACACACACATATAATAGGTAGCTATCCTTACTTAAGAAGGAAGGGAGTTGTCAAAATCCCAAACTTTTTAACACTATGTATTTTGGTAGAACTTAGATATAATGTTAAGTTTCCTCAAGCATGACTTGAAGTAACAACATTTTTTTATTTTTGGTGGGGTGGGGTTTATTGAAACTCGAAATAAGTGAAATACAAATACATCCCAAGATTTTTTTAGAAGTTTCTAACTCAGTGTTACTTAGTAGAATTGAACCAATGACCTAGGGTTATTAGACTAAGACCGACACCAATAGGCTAACACCTCATTGTTAACTAACAACACATTGCCTACATAATACTTATTAGATAATGATTATTAGCATTATCATTGTTTCTTAAAAAGAAAATAGGAAAGGAAGGATTAGAATACTCTTGTAGGAAGTGTGGATAACTGCATGGGAAGGGAATGTTGTTAGAACTAGAACTAGATGACTTTATGTACCCCTAAACAGTGAGGTGTTAGCCTAATGGTAGGACTCTTGATTTAGAAGCTCCAAGTTATAGGTTCAATTTTAGCAGGAAATGCTAAGTTATAAACTTCTAATTTAATTATATATCTTAGGGTGTACCTATATGATAATTATTTTGGGGTTCCAACACCCTTCTCCCTTTCTCTCCCTCTCCTCCTCCCCCATACTAGACCCCCATCCCCACCTCCCTGCACCCTCGCCCCCTTCCCCCCAACCCACCCAACCCCCCTCCTCTGCCCTGTGCCTAGGCAACTATATCTACCCCTGCATAATGAGGCTTAAATATAAGACTTTTAACTTGGAAGCTTCAAGTTATGGATTCAATTTTAGTAGGTAATGCTAAGTTATAATATTCTAATTTAACTATATGTCTTAGGGGTAAATATTGTTAAAAAAAGTTTAGATTTTTAGCACTACCTCCCTCTTAACTATATTTACCCCTAAGACATATAGCCAACACAAAACTTTAGTAGAACTTTTATATCTTAGTGCTATTCATTAGAATCAAACCCACAACTCTTAAGTTTCTAAATCAAGAGTCTTACCACTAAGCTAACATCTCATTGTTAAGGCTGGATGGGAAATAGTTATCATTGGAGTTTGAGCAATGTTAGACCCAATAATAATAATAGTAAGAAAAAAATTTAAAGTGCATCATATGCTTAATCACAAAGTAGAAAACACCAAAAATAACAAGAAATTTTTTTCGAATTTTAGGATATCTACTTAGTTGTACAACCTTATAATTGATGCTTTGAAAAATCAAGAGTTGAAAAGTAATCATTAGTAAGAAGGATGGTCCTAGTCTTAACAATATATATATCACTTTCAATATTTGTGCTTGAACTTAAAATAGCAAAAGGATTCAAGGTAACAATAAAAAGCTTAGTGAAATACAAACATTTGTAGGAAAAGAAGTTCTAATAGAATATGATGTCGCATGTTATCTATTACAATTTACCTTATGTTGAGAATGTTTGCCATTTTCTATAGCTCACTTGTCTATGAAATTTTTAATCTTTGTGCTGATAATATTCTTGTTAGATAACAAAAAATTTACCTTAAGAGTTATTTGTTAATACTTTTAGTAGTAAAAGTTAAAGTATTCATAAAATATTCTATCTCCTTTAGTTTTTTTTATTGCCATTTGATTAATTTTATCATTGACATTAACTTGATTTCCAAATTCAAATTATTATTTTTTGTATTGTCAACTTCAACATGCTTTTTTTTTTGTCACCATCATCTTTCTTGAGTAGAAAAAGAAAAACATTAAATCAATACTGTTCATGGTGATAAAAATTACAAGAAGTAGGAAGATTATAATATGTAATTGGTTAAAAGTAAGCCTTTCTATTGGCTTGTAATACCAATGCCCTTTCTATTTGCTTGTAATACCTATCCCCTTTTACATTTAAGAAGATTAATTTCAACAAAATAAAAATATCTAAAAGAACCAAATAGTGTGGAAATATATTCCATATGTTTAATGTGACGAAGAAGACTAACAATGTTATGTTCAAATTTCTGAAAAATCATTGAAAGATCAAATAACTTGACAAAACATAAAATTTTAAAATACTCTTCAGCTTGGGTATCAAAATTTGGTGTTCATTTTCAAATAATCAACATTGCATGCTTATGTATAAATGATCTTATACTAAGGCATCCTACAATTTTTAACCATCACTTAGCTCAACAAGTAAAAAAGAAACAAGAATAGTACTTGATATGAATGACTTAAATGTTACATTTTTGCATGACATCATTTAATTGCAAAGAAAAATTTTGATTACAAGGTGGTAACCCAAAATTTGAATTAACATATATTATGATGTAAGATCAACAATTAATGATTCATACATATCATTGGGAAGAACAAAATTAGACATCTTATTTGTATCAACCTCACTTAAAGAATGCATCACAAATTTTTGTTTGCCAATTAATAAATCTGTATTATAAGAATGAACATCAACCACTTGGCTTACGGAATTGCATCTAATCAACTTGAACACAAAGAAGAAAAAGAAGAAGCCAAAGAAACTTATCATTCTCATAGTTCCTTTATTCCATCTATGTAGGTTATATGGATAAATAGGATTAAAGACATAGTACTTAAATCAAATAATAAGGGGGGTGGGAAACACTAAAAACAAAATATATTATAAAGAAAAAATTTAGCATATAGTCATAAAGAAGCAACAAAGATAGATGAAACTCTAGCAAAATATAAAAGGTATGGACCAACAATTTTGAAGATGTCTTTTCAAGTTTTCATAGATTTAGTGCTTGGTAACCTAGAGATGCTTAACATTTGGTAACCCAGCAGTGCTATATGCATTTAGGATGTGTCCAAAGAGTGGGAATAGGTACTTGTGTTAGGCTAGCTAGGTAGTAGATTAATTAGACATTAAATTCTTCTACCTTTCATTCTTGTTCTAGGTAATTAAACTTATTGATGAGTAGTGAGGTACCCCTACACTCAACCATACAAATACAAGCATTTCACACACGATCTGGTCAAACTCCACAGACGAGCTAGTTGTGATATCTAGATAGTTACTTGTTGATCGTAGTTTGCTGTCTTCCCACGAGGACTAGCATTTGCTTTGTCACGTATGGTTTAGTCCAGAGTGAGGTGTATGATGTGTTCCTAAACTAATGCTACTCCTAGAGACAATGGAAAATAATCTTTAATTAAGCTAGGATGAAAGGGGAGAGAGAGTTAAATTAATAGGAGATAGGGAAAGAGAATCTAAGCTAGCCTAATTGCGATGAGCATCCGTTCCTTAATCATTCGTACACATCTCAGATGTTGTGCACAACTACCACTGGGATTACCAAGTGCATGGCCCAAGTACGCTACTGGGATACCAAGTAGTCACACGTAGATGCTCATGATTAAGTCATAAACATTCCATGTTTAATAATGATAAATAACAATAACAATTAAATAATTAAACTAAGTGAATGCTGCAATGATGAAGTAATCTTGATCTTTATTTCTGGTCATGTGCATGTCCAAGTATGTCACACTCAAATAAAGGATGTCGTACAGTTATAATCATCACATTGCAGGCATGCACTGGGAGAAAGGATTGAGAAGAACTAAAAACAAAAACTAAAAGACTAATCTAACTTTCCTATCTTAACTCACTAAATCCTTTCCTCCGTGTGCCTACATGTGTATTTATAGGCCTGCATAGGAGTCATGATATCGTGTACTCGATATCATTACTTAGGTTGTGATATTGCATACTCGACATCATAGATTTGATATTAGGGGTCTGATATCAGAGCCCAATGAATCACGATTCATCATACCCCCACGACTAAATGAAAACTCATCCTTGAGTCAAACAAAATGAGAACAAGCCCCATCAATTACATAGTGGATAGGTATGGGATTATTAACTAACTAGGAATTTATTCATGCCGCAGTGAAGAACTCAATAGGGATAAATTGGAACACAACACAAAATTACAAAATTACAAAATTGCAAAATTGTAAACTTTATTTGGCTCATGTGGTTTTAGGTGGCAGTGGCTCCTCTATGGGTTACTTCCCCTTGTCCTATGCTCCAAGTTTTAGAATTTGATGACTTTGAAGTAGTGCCTAGAGCTTTTCCTCTTCTATTTGAGGATCCTGTGTCGTCCATGCTAATGCTCCAATGTTTGATGGAGTCGGCACCTCCCATGGGCACGGTAGTTGCTAGAACATTTTATTTACTTTGACATACCAGGCCACAAACAATCATCATTCCTCCTCATAGGCTTTGGCTTTATCCCTGTACTCTTGAAAATTTGTAAGCCATCGAGCCAATTCTACTATGACATCTCTCTGGCCTTGGTAGCTGGTCTTAACCACCTCTAGTTTAGAATTTATGACTTCTAGCTTCTATAACAATTTCTTGTGCTTTGCAAATTCTACTTCATATTTGGTGTAGGTGGTAGCTACCTGCTTCTTGCGCTCTATTCTCGGGTGTCCTACTATAAACATGGCTAGTTTGGCATACCGTAGGTTTGCCAATTCCATGTACTCTATGAGGTCTTGAATCTGCAAGTCTTGACTTTTAAGTTCTGCCTAGTGGACAAATACATATGTGTCCAATATGGTCCACCAATCAGTGTGTTGAGCACTGAAAGTATTGATGTGGACCTTGGCCATATGGATCTCCTTCTTGATGACTTGCTTGTACATTCCCACCTAGTCTCTGAAGTGCTCCTTTAATTTCTCATGCAACTTGGCCTCGTTTTGCCACACGCTTATTTCAATGGCCATCTTCTGATGGATTGCACGTACCTCCTCCATTGAGAGGGTTCGATTCTCTCTAGCCAAACAATTCATGTCGNTGCACGTACCTCCTCCATTGAGAGGGTTTGATTCTCTCTAGCCAAACAGTTCATGTCATAGTTAACCCTAACCAACTATTCTTGTAATTGTTGAAATTTTTTCGCCAGAACATTCTTCTATTTTTCCACAATGGTCAACCGAAGTTTGTCAGTAGTGAGCTATTTATTCTCTTCTTGTAAGGCTCTGAGTGCCTTGATGTGTGAATAGGTTTGTGCTTGTTCCTTGGAGGCATCCTAATTGGCCTTCTCTTTCTCCTCCACCACTCTTTTATTATCTACCAACAGTTTATTAAGTTGCTCTATCCTGAAGGTGTCCATATGGTTTGTAGGAATGAATTGAAAGGGGTCCCATTGTGCAGCTTGCAGGGTTACAAGCCTCTCTTGGAGTCTTGCCAACTCTGCTTCTACGTGCTCAGCCATGATCTCTGTCATGACCAACTTTCCTTTGGTGGAGATGAGGTCTAATTGTGCTACCATGACATCTTGTGGGATGTCAAACAAGGACGTCATTACTTATCTTGTTTGCAACAACTGATCAAGCACAACCTCATGCTCCATAGGAGTCATCAAGGGACTGGCCAAAGTTTGAGCATCATGTGCTCCTGTGAAATCTACCAGTGGCACAACAGGGACATTAAAATATTCTTTGATGTGATCTATGACCACTTCTGTGGCTCCCATTGCATCTTGGTGCTACATGACCACCACTATGGGCCCTTCACCTATTTCCAATTACACTTGGAAAGACGCAGCGTTCCCTAAAATCTGTTGTAACCAATGAGTCTCCCCTCCTCCTATTTGGATAGACACCTCACCCCATACACGATCAATAAAAACTAAGGATCGTATGGTGTCATCAATGACACGGAAGAGATTAGCATCATCACAACTTCCCCAACTGACCATCTCAACGATGGCCCTGAGATGGCTCATCGACGGTTGGTAATCCTACGGTGGTGGCAATGGTTGATCTCACTAGCTCGTGTTGGGCCCTACTTCTTATTGTTGATTGGGCCTTGTGCATGGAAGTTGGCTAGGCCCTACAATTTAATTTTCAATGGGCTCCACCATTTGTTCTTGCTCTTACTCTGGCTCTAGTGTCTCACTAGTACTTTTCCTTGGAGCTAGTGGCTTCAGCAGTTCAGTGAATGAAGCATTTTGGGCTCTTTGGGGGACATCATTAGTGTATCCCAAAATTCTAGCATGCTTGCACAGCTTTCTAATGAGACAAGGGAAGGGCAATGTGAACTTCCCTATCTTGCGTTCTTCAAACCACCTCAAGATCTCCATGAGATACAAATGAGGAAGATTAGCATTAACCTTGCCCATCAATATCGCACCTCCTCTTGCCACATATGTTGAAATCCTATTTAATCCTCTTGTGGGGAAGATGTGATAAGTACCAATCTTGAAATATATCCTTTCCTCCAACGTCAACTCTCCATATGTCTTATCTTCTCTATTGTACATCCTCTTCAACCAAGTCTTACGTGCATCCGCATCGGAGCAAGTGGGCATCTGAGCAACTTTTAGCCCTAAATTTGAAAAGTTTAACACTTCTGAGATGGCCTTGGCAGAAAAATCTATAGACACACCACCAATCTCAACTGTGGTGCCTTCTTCCTTATTATGCAAAAATTGGTACGTTTCTCCTAAGTACCAAGCACTGTTGTCAGAGAGGATAGACCATAATGGGGACCCTTTGAGTTGGTCCCTAACAGCCTCAAGAGCGAATTTCATGAAAGGTCTGAAGTTCAATCCCATGATCACTGTCGCCAACGTGGACCTTTCACGGATGGCTTAAACACATTCCAGGGACAACGTGAGGTGTTGTCCTTATTCAGGTGCTACAACAGCTCCTCCTTCTGCCTGTCTCCATTGTATAGTAGCAGGAGTCTCTTGATGGATACTGAATGATTGCGCCTCCTGTTCTACACGTTGTTCAGCAAACACCTATCCTCTATCCCTCCTGGGTTGCTTAAACACACCTTGAGAAGATCTTTCTTGTTGTCCATGCTTTGGGGCCATCTACAATCACACGGGGCCAATCATTAGCAAGGTTGCTTACCAAAGTTAAGTTATACCTTACTTCTTACCTTAATGAATTCGTTTCTTATTCTGTGTGATTTAAAGTTAGGAATTTTTTTATGAAAATGTCCCCAAAAAATGTTAATATTTGGCCCCCTTTGATTAGGTGGCTTCACATTTAATTTCTCAGTATAAGTGAGGAGATAAAATTATTTTTGGCACATGATTATCATTTTTCACAATCAATTACCATTGATAGTGTCCTTTGGGTGATGATGAATTTCAAAAAATTTAAGCACAATTCAGAGTGTAACCCCTCCCCCACGACTAAGCTGAACACTCCAGGTTTTGGTAGGTTTGAACAAAATGAAAATCAGAGTGCTAGTGAGCGAGTTATGGCTATTGGAACAAGAGATGCATAGATCTCAAGTCATAGAAGAAAATTTGAAAAACTCCCCCATGTGAACAATTGCAAATGATGGTGACATTTGTGGGGAGGGTCCATGATTGCACCTCCTGTTCTGCACATTGTTCAACAAACACCTGTCCTCTATCCCTCCTAGGTTGCTTAAACACACCTTGAGAGGATCTTTCTTGTTGTCCACGCTTTGGGGCCATCTACAATCACACGGGGCCAATCATTAGTAAGGTTGCTTACCAAAGTTAAGTTATACCTTACTTCTTGCCTTAATGAATTCATTTCTTATTCTGTGTGATTTAAAGTTAGGAATTTTTTTATGAAAATGTCCCCAAAAAGTTTTAATATTTAGCCCCCTTTGATTAGGTGGCTTCACATTTAATTTCTCAGTATAAGTGAGGAGATAAAATTATTTTTGGCACATGATTATCATTTTTCACAATCAATTACCGTTGATAGTGTCCTTTGGGTGATGATGAATTTTGAAAAATTTATGCACAATTTAGAGTGTACCCCTCCCCCACGACTAAGCTGAACACTCCGGGTTTTGGTAGGTTTGAACAAAATGAAAATCAGAGCACTAGCAAGCGAGTTATGGCTATTGGAACAAGAGATGCACAGATCGCAAGTCGTAGAAGAAAATTTGAAAAACTCCCCCATGTGAACAATTGCAAATGATGGTGACATTTGTGGGGAGTGTCCATGATTGCACCTCCTGTTCTGCACATTGTTCAACAAACACCTATCCTCTATCCCTCCTGGGTTACTTAAATACACCTTGAGAGGATCTTTCTTGTTGTCCATGCTTTGGGGCCATCTGCAATCACATGGGGCCAATCATTAGTAAGGTTGCTTACTAAAGTTAAGTTATATCTTACTTCTTACCTTAATGAATTCATTTCTTATTCTGTATGATTTAAAGTTAGGAATTTTTTTATGAAAATGTCCCCAAGAAGTTTTAATATTTGGCCCCCTTTGATTAGGTGGCTTCACATTTAATTTCTTGGTATAAGTGAGGAGATAAAATTATTTTTGGCACATGATTATCATTTTTCACAATCAATTACCATT
>MNCI01037200.1:268437-282989 GCA_015680685.1 Gnetum montanum | reverse complement strand
GTAATCTTGGCTTAGTCTTCTGGGGCTATTTATATTTGGTTATATCCGCTATATCCATCTAGAAAACTGTAATAGTGATGCCCTACGATGGTGTCTAAGACTTGGTCGACAAATGGTAATGAAAAGTGAACTTTGAATGTTGCCATATTTAGTAGCCTGAAATCTATGCACACCCTTCATTTACCTCCCTTTTTAGGCATAATAACTAAGGAGCTAACCCATTCTCTATCATTAATGGGGTATATGAACCCAGCCTTAAGAAGTTGTTCAATTTCTTCTTTAACTACTTGCTTCAGCTTAGGGTTCAGTGTAAATCCTATGTTGGCATATCCTAGGATCTATTCCAGTTAATTCAGGATATGACCAAGCGAAGGCTTTTGACCATCTATTGATTACCTTCAGTAGTTCTTCTTTTTGTTGAGGAGAAAGCTTAGCATTAATAATTACCGATTTTCTATTTTTAAGGAACATGTATTCCATATTGGTGGGCAATGGTTTCAGCTTGAGGGGCTCTTGCTTAAATTTTTCAGGGATTTCCAACTTCCCCCAGTTGATATTTTCAAGGTTAAGACTTGGAAGTTGGCGGCGGACTTGCTCTAATGCATCTATGCTATCAATGTAAGTGCAAGTCAAACCCTCAGTTGGTTCCATGCATATGAGTGAACTACTTTCTTGATCAACTGTTAGTCACTGGGTGCCTTCCTATTATGTGGCTGCTACATATAGGCATCTTTATATGTTAATCACTTATGCATACTGATTGCATGCAGGCAATGTTAAACTTTGCACAAACCATGACTTCTGCATGCAATTACACCCTATGTCACTATATGCGATGCACGAAACTTTCTTCTTCTTGATCTTTCCGAATGTATTTTCCTTTGATATTTCTAGGGAAAAATCATGGATTCCTAGGCATGTGTTGATGGTGCTTAGCCATGCTCTTCTCATTATGATTGGGAAGTCCCCCTTACCGTTGTTCACTTGAATCACTAGGAAGTCAACTAGGTACGACCACCCAAAAATAGTGGTAACAATGTCTTCCACCAGTCCCAATGGGACAGTGATGGACTGGTCAGCCAACTCTAGATGAATGTTGCTCTTTTTCAATGGAGGCAAGTTCTAGGCCTTGTACATTTCTTGAGAAATCAAGTTGACACCAGAACCTGAATCCAAAAGAGCCTTGCACGACGCATTTCTAGTGATTTGTAAGTATATCAGAGGACTTCCAAGATCAGAGAATTTCCTAGGAAGGTGACCAACTCTAATAATCATTGCTCTAATTATTAGAGTAACCACTCCAATAATAATCGCTCTAATAAGTAGAGTAACCACTCTAATTATTAGAGTAACCACTCTAATTATTAGAGTAACCGCTCCAATAATAGCTCCTCTAATAATTAGAGTAATCACTCCAATAATAACCACTCTAATTATTAGAGTAATCGCTCCAATAATTAGAGTAACTACTTCATCAAAAGAGCTTAAGTTTTTGCCATCCATTATCAATGTTGTTCTATGCATAGGCATCATGGAAGGCTTGTAGATGATGTTGTAGATCTAAATCGTAGCCTCCTGAAAACTTAGGAAAGTTGTTTAAATCAAGCCTGGGTAGACGGTTTTCCTTACAATGCCTGCGGGATATTTGAATAGCCTCTTGTATTTCTATTAGGCTTGTAGTGGCTAGTAGGGGTTCATCATCACTAGGTATGTTATGCATTTGTGAGTTGGGACGATGTTGTCTTCATTTATGTTCATAGGAAACCCCTACATCAGATTGGGTACTCCAAACTTCATCTTCATCATTATATAATTCGTTAGTTCTCCAATGAATTACCTTACGAATTGTTGCATTGTCATAGTATTGTGAGAGAGACATGGTTGTGAATTTGTGTGTGATTTAATTGCAATTATTATTATTTTCTGAAAAATATGTCATTAATACTTTGTTACAACGATCTTGTATGATATAACTAATCTAGATAACTAGCATCGTCCTCAGCAACGACGCCAATGATGTGTGGTGAGGTACCCCTACACTCAACCATACGAATACAAGTGTTTCACGCACAATTTGGTCGAACTTCATAGAAGGGCTAGTTGTGGTATCTAGATAGTTACTCATTGATCGTAATTCATTGTCTTTCCACTAGAACTAGTATTTGCTTTGTCACATATGGTTTAGTCCAGAGTGAGGTGTATGATGTGTTCATAAACTAATGCTACTCCTAGAGACAATGGAAAATAATCTTTAATTAAGCTAGGAGCAAAGGGGAGAGGGAGTTAAACTAATAGGAGATAGGGAGAGAGAATCTAAGGTAGCCTAAGTGCAATGAGCATCTGTTTCTTAATCATTCGTACACATCTCAAACCTCATGCATGACTACCATTGGGATTATCAAGCGCATGGCTCAAGTACGCTACTGGGATATTGATGGGATGCGATATCGCGACAGACGCGATATCGCATCCCCCGCGATATCGCGACAGACGCGATATCGTAGTCCACCGTAATGTCTATAAATAAGAAGTAGCTCTCCCTTGTTTCGGCATTAGAGTTTAGCTTGTAGTGAAACTCTGGTAGTTTGATCCCTCCAAAGTTAGATTATTTTTCCAGTGTCTGCCTGCAATGTGGTGAATGTAATTATACGACATTCTTTATTCGAGTGTGACGTACTTGGACACACACATGACCAGCAATAAAGATCGAGATTACTTCATCATTGTAGCATTCACTTTGTTATTTCTTTGTTTATTTATTTAATGTTATTTACTGTTTTCTCTCTCACCTTTAAACTCCTAGAATGCGGAATGAGTACGACTTGATTACGAGCATTTAAGTGTGACTACTTGGTATTCCAGTGGCGTACCTAGGATCTGCGCTTGGTAATCCCAGTGGTAGTTGTGCACGAGGTCCAAGATGTGTACAGATGATCAAGGAATTGGCTACTCGTCGCACTTAGGCTAGATTAGATTTTCTTACCTTTTCCTCCTAGCTTATCTTAGTTAATATTACATTCCATTGCCTTCAGGAGTAGCGTTAGATTAGGAACACATCATACACCTCACTCTGGACTAAACCATATGTGACAAATATAAAATACTAGTCCAGGAGGGAAGACAGCGAACTGCGACCTAAGGCTAATGATCTGGGTGCCACAACTAGTCCATCTACGGAGTTCGACCAGATCGCTTGTGAGAACGCTCGTATTTGTATGGTTGAGTGTAGGGGTACCTCGCCACTCATCAGATACCAAGTAGTCACACGTAGATGCTTGTGATTAAGTCGTACTCATTCTGTGTTTAATAATGATAAATAACAATAACAATTAAATAATTAAACTAAGTGAATGCTACAATGATGAAGTAATCTTGATCTTTATTTCCGGTCATGTGTGTGTCCAAGTACATCACACTCGAATAAAGGATGTAGTACAATTACAATCATCACACTGCAAGCATGCATTGGGAGAAAGGGTTGAGAAGAACTAAAAACAAAAACTAAAAGACTACTCTAACTTTCCTATCTTAACTCACTAACTCCTTTCCTCCATGCACCTACATGTGTATTTATAGGGCCGCACAGGAATCACGATATCGTGTACTTGATATTGTTACTTAGGTTGTGATATTGCGTACCCGACATTGTAGATCCAATATTGGGGGTTCGATATTGAAGCCCAATGAATCACGATTCATCACTTATAAAACATAAAATGATAAAAATCATACACCTTGATTGCACTTAACCATATACTTATACCTCATGAGTGGAACTAAGAATACAATGATTGTCCTGATTAGATTTCACTTCCTTGAACTAGTGTACTTAAGAACTTAAGGTTTGCAAAGTTTGACTAGATTGCACGTGAACACTTGTGATTCGTATGGTTGGGTGTAGGGGTACCTCTTCGCTCATCAATACCCACTTACCTTACACATCTCAAACTTGTATTAATGCTACTCAATTGCTAAGTAACAATTACTAGGCATACCAAATGATCATTGTTGGGATTACCAAGCATTATACATTATGCTTGAAGTGGTTGTACTTGTGTGTTCATGATTAATTCCTTTAATTATTATGACATGAAATGTAAAATGCATTTAAAGTAAAGTGTTGGTTAAGAAAGATTAATTTAATCCAAGTGCTACAATGAATGCCAGAAATCTTGACTTCATTGCCGTTCACGCCAATGCATCCAGGTTCGTACAATCTGGGTCATTCACATTGTTGACACTTAGAGGAAAAATATTCTAACTTTAGAAATAACAAATTGCAAGGGCTTTGCTACACTATGGACTTAACGTGTCATACATGCTATTGGTATGCGCATTTATATAGGCTTGACTACGTTAGCATCGATGCATCTACATCAATGCATGTGATCATGCATTGATAGGGATACATTGATGGGCTACGTCGATAGGGCCCTGTCAATACATGCTCGTCAATGTAGTTAGTCGAATTACACTTCATTGTAAAGTATATTTTGGTCCATATTGTCCATTATAATTGACCTTACATTGAGACTTTTTGACAATTGCTATAGTAGATTCTCATCAACATAAGATTTAACCACTCGGTAGATATTAGTCTTTTTATATATGGGAGAAAAATTTTATATGCTTTGTCTATTTAGACTAATATGTACTTCCTATGATAAAAGCATTTACAAAAGCTTTCATCTTATCCAGTTTCTTTATACCATTTGATCATTATTGTTATTGACATTAACTAGATTTTTTGTCATTTTAGCTTTAGATTATTTTCTTTTTCAATCATTAGTTTCAACATATTTTTTTTTCTTTTTCTCAATTTCTTTTTATTGAGTATAAAAAGATAAACATTAAACAAATGTCCTTCATAAAGACAAAAATCACAAGAATTATAAAGGTTATAATTTTTAATTAGTTGAATGGAATTTTTTTTGACTATGTAATTCCTTTCTATGGTTAAAAATACTGATTTCAATAAAAAAATGTTTATAAAAACTAAATGTTATGGAAACAGATTCCATATACTTAATGGTAATAATTTCTTGCCTAGCTCTTTGAAAAATTAACGGAAGGTTAAATAGCTTGACAAAAATTTAAACTTTTGAATGTTCTTCAGCTTGGGCATCAAAATATGAAGTTCACTTATGAATGATGAATACTAGATGCTTATGTATAAAAGACATTGTATCTAGGATATGTTGCACCATCAAAGCATTGCCTAGTTCAACAAGTAGGAAAAAACATGAATAATATGTGGCTTAAATGACTTAAATGTCATATTTTTCCATCACATTATTTAACTACAAAGCTAAGCTTTGATTATGAGGTAGGTAACCCAAAATTTGAATGAACATGTATTATGATGTAAGATCAACTACATCATAATATATGGAAGATTAGGATTTTAAGCACTGATATAGGTTTTCCCATTGCTAGGATGGATGAGACTTTGTCTTGTAAATTAAAATATTTTTCTTGGTTAAGAACAATGTTAGGGAGGAATCATACCTTTCATCATAGGTTTAAAAAGGGGTAAGCAGTTATGGGGTGTTAGAATCGAAATAATTGTAATATAGGTACACCTCAAGAGATATAGTCCAATTGAAACTTTGTAACTTAGCATTGCCTACTAAAATCAAACGCATGATAAAATCAAATCCATGACTTAAGCTTTTGAAAATCAAGAGTCTTTTTTAGATAATGCAATCAAATATTCTCCATTAGAAAAAATAATAATAATAATAATAAATGAATATCGGCAGGGGACCCCGATTTGACCCGTGAAGGAAAAAGCAGTTTTCCAGTCTAATAATTTTTGGATGTTGTTTTCTCAAAACTACAAAAGCAGAACAAGACATACTTGCCTTGACGTTGCATTATTTTTGGAGAGAGAAGTTAACCCTAGCTGGTTTCTGCTGCGGTTTGCGGTTGCCTCCCACCAAGACAGATCGAACTGTTTCGCCTTCAATCTGCTCTACTGCATTCCGTCCATCAGCGACTGAACGGATACAGCCATGGCTTCCCGATTTTGGGATCAGGTACTCAAAGTAGTTTTGTAGTATTTTAGCGAATCTTTTTGTTCTCGCGATTTTTAGGGTTTGTCTGCGAAGAATCGGGGCTGAAGCAAGCCGTGATTCTTAGAACTTGTTTACGAAGAATCGGAGCTAAAGAAATTTTTTTTATTTTTCGGTACATGAATAGATAGTAGCAGTGTTTTCCAATTCGTCCAACCTACTCCTGGAAATGTCGTCGAATAACTGTGATCATTGGCAGTGAATTTTTCTGATAAGCATCTAGTTTGAAAGTAAAACCATGGTCCCCTTGCACTCTTTTCTGGCCCGCTGCGTTATCCACATTGGGGATTTTATTTCGTTCTCGAGACTTGTTTTTTCTTTTGGGAATGTTCATGCTCGGTTTGAGAAAATAGGAATCGAACAGGTTTCCTAGCGGTCAAGGTTTGCATAGCTGAAGAAGGCGAATCTTATGATTGGGCTTGTCTTGATTTCTTGGATGGGATCTAAATATTTGATAATGTGTTCACCGGGAGGTTTTCTTGGCGATTACGGTCATTGTTCAACACAAGTAAACAAGAAAAGGATCAAGTGTCACCAGGGACTCGAGTAAACAAGAAAAGGATCAAGTGTTACAAGGGGCAGGAGCAAGTGAGCGATCATTTAGACATCGTAGTATTTTTTATATGCATCAAGATGGGAAGGGTTTTTAAATAAAGTTATGTACAGTGTTTTTCAATCATTTTGGAGTGATGGTAAGGTTTTTGTTTCTCCCCGCCTGCCCTCAAAAAGTTAGTGAAGAGAGGTCGGAAGACTTGGGTACTAGCCTGGGTGCAGCCACTTGCAAAGATGTCAACTTTCCCAGGACCTGCTTGGTGGGATGATCATTGGGCCTTCAGTTGATGACCCTTGTACTCAACCCTGTTTTGTTGGGACAAGGGTAAGATGATAACAATGAACAATTCTGTGTGATGCAAGTCACAAGTTTGATCAAACACATTGGCAGTTAGTTGTAGCTGAATTGCTAAGTTCTAATGAGATATAACAACTGCTGTATAAATTATCAATGAACTATCAGTGCAATATTCAAGGTTAAACCAATCACACATTGCACCTAGACTTTTATATATAAGCATCACATATTCTTAGAATGTCCTGTTCTAGAGCAAAGTCACCAGGAATGACAAATTACAGCTAATAGTTTAACTGACCTTTTCGAAATAGCTAATAGTTTAACTGACCTTTTCGAAATAGCACCAGATAAATTTGGTAATGTTATTGATGAAGTGGTTGCTATGCATACTATGTATATTTCCTTTATTCAATAGATCCTGAGGGTCTGTGGATGTAATAGAAAACGTTTCAGTGTCAGTTTCATAAAGCCAACCAAGACTTATTACAGAGTACATCTAAATGAAGGCTTGAAGTTAGGGATTTGTTATTACCAAACATTTATTGACAGGTTTCCAGCAAAATCATCATCCTTAGAAATTGCAGAATCAAACAGTTATTGACAATGTAGGCATCGCTTACATGACTAGTTGACTTTTCACGAACCTTATGGAATCCGTTTTTCCCTGTAATTGCATATGCAAGTTAAATTTAAATGCTAAGTTTTAGGTGAATGCAATCTTTTACATGTGCATTTTGTAATTAACCAAAGTACTCTTCACTGTTAATAAATGCCTTTGTGGTATCTTTAACTACATATCCAATAATTATTGAATTTTTTGGATTATTCACAAGTTATTCCTGCACCATGAAGTGATCTACTCATCAAGTATATATGCTAAATCTGAATTGAAAACTGTGGATAGAAGCATTAGGCAATTTCTGAACTTTCTCCTTGTGTTTAGTTTGTACATTGAATATTTTGTATAGGCATATTCTAATTCTCTAGAAAATTTTCTGAATTAATTCTTTTAAAAAATTCTGTAGGGTGGCACTGACAGCGAGGAAGAGGAGAGTGAAATTGAGGAGGAGGAGGTTGTGGCAGACAATGCTGCAACGCGTGGAGGGTCAAGATACTTAACTCACAATGCAAGTGACAGCGACGATTCTGATGACCAACGTAGAGTTGTCAGGTCTGCTAAGGACAAGAGATTTGAGGAGATGAAACTGACGATTGATCAGATAAGAAATGCATTGAAGATTAATGATTGGGTCAGCCTGCAGGAGTGTTTTGATAAACTTAACAAACAGCTTGAAAAGGTGATTCGTGTCACTGAAACAGATCAGGTTCCTCGGCTCTATATTAAGGCCCTTGTAATGCTGGAAGACTTTTTGGCTCAGGCCTTAGCGAATAAAGAGGCTAAGAAGAAGATGAGCAGCAGTAATGCTAAAGCTTTGAATTCTATGAAGCAGAAGCTTAAAAAAAACAACAAACTGTATGAAGCAGAGATTGAGAAGTACAGAACTAGCCCTGAATCTGAGGAAGAAGCTGAGAAGTCAGAGGATGAGGAAGAAAGTGATGAGGAAGCAGAATCAGAAATTGAAGAAGATCCTGAGAACTTTGCAAAACGTAGTGATTCTGAAGCAGATGATGATGAGGAAGGGAATCAGGAGGATACCCAGGGTGGATGGCACAGAACACCGAGCAAAAGGGAGAACCTTATGTATAAGCAATTTATGAGAGATCCAAGTGAGATTACTTGGGAAATGGTTGATAAGAAACTTAAAGAAATAGTTGCTTCACGTGGCCGAAAGGGAGCAGGGAGAATTGAGAGAATTGAGCAGCTTACATATCTAACCCGTGTTGCAAAGACACCTGCACAAAAGTTAGAGGTTTTAGTCAGTGTTGTATCTGCACAGTTTGATGTAAATCCCAGCCTCAGCACACACATGCCAATTCCTATGTGGAAGAAATGCGTGCAAAATATTCTATCCATCCTTGATATCTTGGCTCAGTATCCTAACATTGTGTTAGATGATTCAGTGGAACCTGACGAGAATGAGAGCCAGAGAGGAGCAGATCACCAAGGTAAAATCCGTGTATGGGGTAACATTGTTGCATTTCTAGAGCGTGTTGACAGTGAGTATTTCAAAAGCCTGCAGTTTATTGATCCCCATACTAAGGAATATGTTGAGAGGTTGCGAGATGAACCTTTATTCATGGTGTTGGCCCAAAATGTTCAAGATTATGTTGAGCGAATCGTTGATATGAAGGCAGCTGCCAAAGTTGCTTTAAAACGTGTAGAACTTATCTATTACAAGCCTCAAGAGGTATATGAGGCCATGAGAAACTTTGCGGAAATTCAAAGCAGGGGCGGATCTGCCGAGTTTAATGCAGAAGACGATGATTTGGATACTGATGAGAATTATAAGGTTCATGCTGAAGCTGAGATTGATGAACCAAAAGGGCCTGCTCCTTTTATTGTTGTTCCTGAAATTGTGTCAAGGAGCTCGACCTTTCCAGAGCACAGTAGAGCACTTATGGACAAATTGGTTTCCCTTATCTACAACTTTGGAGATGAAAGAACAAAGGCCAGGGCGATGCTTTGTGATATTTATCATCATGCTATTTTAGATGAGTTTCCCATGGCGAGGGATTTGTTGTTCATGAGTCATTTGCAAGATAGCGTTCAGCACATGGATATTTCCACACAAATACTTTTTAACAGAGCAATGGCTCAACTGGGTCTTACTGCTTTCAGGGCATCTCAGGTTGCAGAAGCTCATGCTTGTCTTTCTGAGCTATATGCAGGTGGAAGAGTGAAAGAGTTATTAGCCCAGGGTGTATCCCAAAATAGATACCATGACAAGACTCCAGAACAGGTATGTGTTCTTATCTGTTTTCAGTGTTTGTGTTTAATATAGGTAAAAGTTAAGGCATGCTTAGAATAGACGTGGTTATGCTCTATGATTTTCAGGAAAAACTTGAGCGAAGGCGTCAAATGCCATATCACATGCATATCAATCTGGAGCTGCTTGAAGCTGTTCATTTGATTTGTGCCATGTTATTGGAAGTTCCGAATATGGCTGCTAATTCACATGATGGAAAGAGGAAGTTAATTAGCAAGACTTTCCGTCGCCTTCTAGAAATAAATGAGAAGCAGACATTCTGTGGTCCCCCAGAGAATGTTCGAGATCATGTCATGGCTGCAACACGGGCCTTAAGCAAGGGTGATTGGGAAGAAGCATACCATGTCATTGAGAGTCTTGAAGTGTGGAAGCTGTTACGGAATAGGGAGAAGGTGCTTGATATGTTGAGGTACAAAATTCGTGAAGAGGCACTAAGAACATACATTTTTAGGTTTTCATCATGTTACCATTCTTTTAGCCAAGAAAAACTTTCAGCAATGTTTGATTTGTCAGAAGCACAGGTGCATAGTATTATCAGTAAAATGATAATCTCTGAGGAGTTTCATGCAAACTGGGATCAGCCTGCAAAATGCATTGTTACCCATAATGTTGAGCCTACAAGGCTTCAGGCTCTGTCGGCACAGCTCGCTGAAAAGTTGTCAGTTTTGGTAGATCTGAATGAGAAAGCTTTTGAATCTCGATCAGGTGGCAATACTGAAGGAGTTCAGAACAAGTGGAGAGATAATCAAGATTATTCTAGTTTAACTTCTGGAAGGTGGCAAGGGGAAACTGGTGCTGCACAAGGCAGGCACTCTGGTTATTCAAACCGGGCAGCTTCTCGAACTGTCTCTAGCCGTATCCGGGGTACTTCTGCATACACCAGAGATCGATCAGGGCAAGGTAATCGGTCTGGGTTTTCCTCAGCATATGGCAATACAGGGAGGACTTTTCAGAAGGATGGACCGAACCGAATGGTGAGCTTGTCAAGATCAGGGAGGTTTTAGGGTGTTTGGACAGTTTCCAAATTTTGATATTTTGCTTTATAGCTACTGTTCATTTATTGTTATGATTTATATGTTCCAAACTCTTCTCTGGAGCTCTATTATAGGTCTTTGAAAATTTTGATACAAGTGCCACTGTTCCACAAGACCCTTTCTTGGAATTTCTTTGTATTATTATTATCAAAAGGTGCGTAGGGTGATGCATGGGCGTTGACCCCCACCTGGTGACACAGTAGCATGGGACTTTTACCATGAAGCTACAGGCTGGTACATGTCGCAATTACTGAATTTCTTTCTCCGTTTAATGTTATGAATTATACATTTTTTAGAACATGAAATTTTCTAGTTCCTGTTATTTAAACTCGACAATTTGGTTGGGTAATTGAATCACTTTTATGTTTATCCACCAGTCTCTAAGTTAGGGCAGCTCTACTTTGTTCAAATTCAACATGGGCTCAGTTCCGTTGTGATTTTTGCCCAAAAATGAGCATTTGCCCATAAAGCCGGACCTCAAGGCATAAAGGATTGATCATTGTGATCGAAAGCCCGTTTTATTTTCTTCTTTCACCACTTAGGAAGGCCTTTTTAAAAGCCAATTCAGAACTTCTGGCTAGTAAGAACTCATTGGTATTGACCAACCTGATGTTAATTTGACTCAAATGATATCATCAGTAGAGCCAGCTTTATTATAAGAAGCAAACGTGAACTATACGATTTCGATCATTTCATGTGAATGCGCGAAAGCTGAAGTGATTGGACCCTATTGCTAAAAAGACACTGCGAGGAACGTATTTAAAACAGGGTATTAATTTAAAAGTGAATTGCACTAAAGAATGAGCCAAATTCACGGCGGCAGTGTTTAAAGTCTATCCTGTCTGTTTGGTTTCTGTTGTCACATTTACACCGTTTTGATGAAGTAGATTTTGTGAGATAATGTTGAGAACTAAATTGCCCAATTTAGCTTTTCAATGGTGATTAGAAGAACTAAATTATTTATTTAAAAGGGCAATACTGAGAAGGATGATGAAGAAAGGTGTTAAATGAAAAAAATTGAAAAGTGCTCTGTATATTCAAGGTGTGCACATTTTGAGTTTGAGTTCATAATTCCAAAGGCATGGAATTAGTTAAAGCTTAGTAAGGTGTTTTTAGCTTAAGGATGAAGAATTTGTGGTTTTCCTATGTAAAAATATGTATAATGGTCGAGGTGAGATTTGAAAATTGCAAGACAATGTATTGCAATTATATCATCATTGATTCTTATATTATATCAATTTATTAGTTTCAGTTTTAGTGGTAAATTGGATAATGATAAAAAATAAGGGGGATAAATTTGTGCATCCATTTTTCTTGAAACTATGCAAGAACTTCTTAGGAAAATTGATAAGTAATTGCATTATGTAAAGATCCATTGTCATGTTATGGTCATTGCAATTTATAATGTTGTATTCAATCTACGGATGGCAAAAAATTAAGTTGTAAAGTTATGAGTTCTGAACAAAATAAGAGGAAATATCTAGTTCAAAGCATTTGATGAATGTTGGCAGAACAAGATTTCAACACAAAGTAAACAAAATTAACAATATTCTTGTTAAACGGTGATTGAAAAACTCTACAAAATTGTCTAAAAAAGCTTCATCATCATTTTGGAAGAGAGAAAAAAAAAACATGGTAATATGAATTACAAGCAAATAAAATTTCAAAAACTTGCAAAAAAACACATGCCCTGCAAGTCATAAGAAGATCTATACGAAATTGGCATTTTAGGGCTCTATACGAAATTGGCATTTTAGGGCAAAAACGAGCATGTTAAACAAAAACACGCATAAAAAATTTGGCTCCACATTCCATATCAAAAGAAGCTTTAAAGCAATGATTATCATATATTTCAAAAATAAAAAAATAAAAAAATGCAAGTTGAAGAAAGGGTATTCGTCACGGCAAATTTCTACATAGTAGCATCGAAAATTTGAATAGAAACTCCTTTTCAACTGCCTATGCATGAATTTCACTACATAGAGGATCATGCATGCATAGCAAGGTGTTAATGTGGTGAGAACCAAAGTAGGGGTTGAATCTGCAAATTTCTTGTTTGTGATGGAGGCGATTGTTTTGGAGCAGCACCAAGTAGAATAATGAGTGCAGGGATTGAGGACAATGTCGGCGAAAGTGCCATACTTGCAGAACTGCAACAGAAGGATTTGAGAGTGGAAGCAAGGGATACAGGACACAAAAGTCATGCACAACAAAGGTGGCATGGAAGCAAGCATGACAACCACGAAGCTTAAACACTGATGCAAGGCACACCAAATATGAAACCACGTATATTAAGGTCACATGGCTTTAATAACAATTTTATTTTAAAAAAACAAATCATTATAAACGAAAACTTAGAGTTTATTCAAATTACAATTAGTAATTTTAAAAAAAGAGGTTTACGATTTTTAAAGGGGAGAATTTATAATTATTTGATAAATATAACTTTAATTTTTTTGGGAATCAAAAATTTTCAATGAAAGTTATAACCTTCCATGGAAGTTATAAATAGATTTCCTTGATATTTGTAAGGTTGTAATTGCTAAGAAGACACTCGCCAACTATGGCTTGATATTCTCATAACTCCCTATAAAAGTTATAACTTCTTATGGTAGTTATGAATAAATTTCTTAGATATTTAATATTGATGAGTGGCGAGGTACCCCTACACTCAACCATACGAATACGAGCGTGCACGCGCGATCCGGTCGAACTCCGCAGACTAAATGCCTTAACACCACAAGAAACACTTGGGGTTAATCGTTCGTTGTCTTCCCAGGCTTGCTTGTAAGTGTCACGGTGTATGGTTAAGCAAGTCTGAGGTATGTGATTTTTTTGGTATTTTCAGGTTTATCTTCTATGCTATCAGGGGAAAGGGTTGAGAAACTAACTAACTCTAACTAATGTCCTAAGTCTAAATTAACTAGCGTCAGCATCCGTTCCCACTTACCGGACACACCCTGAACTATGCAACTGTGGCTTACCAAACGCTAATCGTTACTGGGATCACCACACGTAACGCAAGTGCTCGAAGTGGTCGTACTGAGGCACCTATTTAGCTTAAGTGTGATAAGCAGCCGATTCCTTAGCTAGCCGTACACACCCGTGGGTGCTCGTAACTAAGTCGTACTTATCACACGTTCTAGCCTAGCAATGAGTAGCCGATTCCTTGACTAGCCGTACACATTGGACTACCACTGGGATTACCAAGCGCAGAATCCTGGAATACGCTACTGGGTTACCAAGCAGCCAATGCTCGTAATCAAGTCGTACTCATGCGTTGCGACAAGCAGCCGATTCCTTGACTAGCCGTACACGTCCGTAGACGCTCGTAATCAAGTCGTACTTGTGCGCACTAGGAAAGCAGTAAATAAACAACAATAAAACCATGTACTGCAAGGTTTATCCAATCAAGTTCGTCTTTATTGCCGTACACAACTTGGGTTCAGGTTACAAGCTGCTCGAATAAAGAGCCGTTCACTCTAGGACTCCTACTGCGGGCACATGGGAAAAATTCTAACTCTGGAGTGATCAATCTGCCAGAGCTTCGCTACTTCTAGCCAGGATTGGGAAATGAAGGGAGTGCCGCCTCTTATTTATAGATATGGCGGCGGGACGCGATATCGCGTACGCAATATCGCAGGAGAAGACGCGATATCGCATGTGATGCGATATTGCGGCGGCCGCGATATCGCGGCCCAGTGCA
>MNCI01037200.1:224835-259916 GCA_015680685.1 Gnetum montanum | reverse complement strand
CGATATCGCGGCCCAGTGCATGTCGCGTCTCATCAAATATTTACCTTAACCTTCAATGATGAATGGAATTACCATAAAGCTACCATAAAAGGGCTTCATGAATAGGAGAAGAGAATTTTTTTTTGGGGGATGTGTGGAATTGGTAGAAGCAACATTGAAGATTGTAAAAGTATGGATTGCTAAAGATATCAATTTGGCTGCTTGGTTTTAATCCTATGAGTGCCTTACTTTCCATTTTGTTTTAGTTACTTGGCTAATAGTCTAGATAGTAATGTGCTTGGCATTTAGTTTTGGGATTTTCTAGATTGTTTTTAGAGCTTTGTTTTGTGCAATATTAGATTTCTATTAAGGTTTGTCAAATAAGAGCTTATGTTATAGAAAAGCATCTTGAGCAATTTAATAGCAATGTCTTATAGAAATTACCTATTTGAGTTTAGAGGATCTAGAAAGTCTTTGATACTTTGGCTTGTTTAAAATAGCTTCATTTTTCTAAAGTTTATTGCCTTAAAATTCTAATTTAAAAATTGTCAAATTTTTCTGTTAGTTCTAGTGTTTGAAATTCTTAACAACTGTTGACTAGCTAAACAAAAGCTTGTACTTGTGGTTTACAAAGCATTTTGGTAGTGAATAAGATTGTCTTTTATGAGTTTGCTTGTTGATCTCAGAAGATTTGGGTAGTTTGTAATACTTAGATTAAATTGGAATAGCTTTATTACGAAGTGTTTCATCATGTTCAATTTATCTTACCTAAATGTTTGAGATCTGCACAAATTTACTTTCCTTTCTTTTCTCTTTCTCAAATCCATTGAATCTTGCTCTATTTCTAGTTTGCTTCTGAAATTTTCTCTCTAGGGGAAGCTAGGAGTAGATTGGCAGAATTTTTCTTAGTCATTTTTGTGAAACTTTATGTGTTTCAAGTAGCATACTATAGGAACTAGATAGACTAAGTGATTTGACAAAATAGGAATATAAAACAACTCACAGTATTTGAAAAAGCTAGTCGAATTTATTTTTCAATAGTTAGTTACAATTTCATACATGAACCCAAACATTTCAACATTTACAACAAGAAGCACATACTCATGTTTAGTTCATTTCATAACCATTGAGTTTATTTGAAGGTATTTGGACCTTGGTGTTGCTAGAAGACCAACAAGCACCTAAACATTGTTTTGAGGAACACCTTCATTTCCCATAATTTCCAAGGTCACGAGATCAGAGGTCCAAGAAAGTTGGTGATTCCAAACGGTCCCCAACAGTTCTTTTGGTGCTAGAAGGAATGCAATTTGTCATCTAAGTTGATAAGCTTGAGAGTCTTAGCATGACAACAGTTCTTTTGGAGCTAGAAGGAGGGTAGAACATTTATTACCTAAGTTCATTACATTTGAAGAGATCAATAGTCCTAGCACAATAATAGTTCTTTTCTTGCTAGGAGGGCTTGAAAGAGAATTAATTATTGTTTTGAGTTAATGATTGAACATACTAGAAGTTTAGAAGATTTCGAAAGTCCTAAAGAATTTTATGATTATAAGGGTGATTATTCATTAGAAAAAGAATAGAATAAGGTTCTTGAGTTTGGAACAAGTAGTCGAGTGAAAACTAGAACGATAAAGAGATTACCTCTTTTGTCTAGTTTATTAGTCTATAAGAGAAGGTCAAAGAAATATAAGAGTTCAATGATCAAAAGGAATTATAATAAGATGGCAAATCCACAACTAATGAATCCTTGGTAAAGAGTTACACCATTAGGATTCCAAAACTACAACGATATTCCTAAGGTAGTTTATAAATATTTGTTTGAGCCTTTTATTCTTGGAAAAGCTTACTTAGTTGAAGAATACACCCTTTTATTTGAGTTAGCTTTAGCTCATGCAAATATTCAACATCAAGATTAATCTTGTAGGTTTGTGGTAAATTTAAAGGATATGGCTTATATTTGGTATTCAAACTTGTCAAGCAATAGTGTCACAAGTTGGGATGATATGAAAAGTCTTTTCTTGGCCCAGTTTGGCAATCAGTTGGATCAACAACAACTTTACTATGGGTTAGTATTAGCCAGTCAAGGAGTTAAAGAGTCAATTAGAGATTTCAACATTAAATTTCAATGAATTTGTGGGCTCTTTCAAAGATAGTATAGACTATCAAATGAAATGCCCAGAGACACCTATCTTAAGGTTGTAAATCCCAATATTTTAATCTGGTTAAGGAAAACTCCAAATTTGCTAACATTGAATAACTATTCTAGTGAGGCTATATAGTTAGAAAAACAATTGAACTTGAACAATGAAGAGATTGTCACAACTTAAAAAAGAGAAGAAAAGATGATGATTCCTATGCAAGATTTTGCTCAACTTAAAGTATTATCGGGACCAGCTCATATTAAGATAGAGCAAGAGTCAAAAAGCAGAGAATCTGATAAGGGATAGTTAATGAAATATTTATTCAACAAAGTAATGAAGTTAGAAAAACTTTGGCCAAAGTTAAAATCAAGGAAGAAGAGAAGAACAAAAAATATAAGCATCAAGATACTAAGTTAGTAGAAGATGAGGACGAAAATGATCTTGTTATGTCTAACTCCCTTGATATTGAATCAAATAATGAGCTATATAGTGTTCATTATGCAAGTAAATCTTTTAACAGTGGATCTAGCAATACCTCTTCTCTATCAAGTTCTGGAGAGGATATGTTGTCAAATGAAGAGGGTAATAACAATGAAGAAAATGGATATAATCTTTGATCAAAAGAAAGATTAACTACTTCCAAGCCTCCAAACATCATTTTAGATCCATTTACTAAGAGAAAGACTTTTGAAATAAGTAGAAGAGAGAAAAATAAAAATAAAGATAAGGTAAAGTAAAGTACTCAAAATCAAACTATGAATAAATGGATGAAGAAATCAGGTTTTTATGGTGATGGAGAATATGATCTAGTTGAGGATCTTAAACATGTCAAGGGAAACATTAGCATATATATCAATTGTTACTGATAAGTGACGAGGTATCCCTACACTCAACCATACGAATACGAGCATACATGCATGATCCGATCAAAATCCAAGGACTAAGTGCTTATGCACCTTTGTGGGGCATGGACGGGTTAGTCAATTGTTGTCTTCTCAAGCTCACTTGTATGGCACAATTGTATGGTTAAGTAAACTTGAGGTATATGATTTTTATGACTTTTATATTTTTATGTCCTAGTGCTACAAAGGGAGGAGAGATATAACTAAGTAACTAATTTAATTTAACTACTCAACTATGCTTTAACTAGTCCTAACATCAGCATCCATTCTCACTTGCCATACACATCCTGAACTAGTGCAACACTACTGGGGTTACCAAACGCTAATCATTACTGAGTTACCAAGCGTTGCGTGCATGCTCGAAGTGGTCGTACTAAGTGTGCTTACTTAGGAGAGTTGTAGGGTGAGAGAAAGAACATTAATTAACTAAGAAAAGAATTAAGTAATAGTAATTAACATTAATTAATCTATTCTGAATGCTGCAAGGTTTATCACAAAGTTTGTCTTTATTTCCATACACAAGGTGTGCTCAAGTACACAATGCTCGAATAAAGATCCATTTACTTTATGACTCCTATTGCGGGCACTCAGAAATAATTCTATCTCTGGAAAGGAAAAAACGCAAGAGTTTGGGTAAGGGACTAAGACTAACTGCCAAAACCAAGTGCACCTACCTGTTATTTATAAGCAACGGGGTAGGTCCCAATATTGGATGCCTAATATCGTGTGGAAGGCTCCAATATCGCGGATCCAATATCACAGATGTGATATCGCAGTCCTAATATCATGGTTCATCATACCCCCATGACAGAATGAAAACTCATCCTTGAGTTCCTTATAAAATATTGAGATGGTATGGGATTATTGACTGAATGACACTAACGGTGAAATGAGATGATAGACTCAAAGTGCCCAGTGAACAAATCAACAACTCATTACAACATTGGTGTTCTTACTCATGGTGGTGAACACTGTACATAAATGACATCTAGACTCTTATTTGATAGCTTGAAGAGAGAGAAAAAAAATGAGGTGCGTTGTTGCTAACACTAAGATTGTGCATTCCGTTGTTTATCCATAACCACGTGACCAAAATTGTTCCTTTTGTAAATGCTCTAGCTCTAATCCATCCCAAGTGTTCCCTCCTAGCCCAGTCCATTGTTCGTATGATCGTCATCTGCACATACAACATAGTCACAAATTAGCAAGAATAGATAAACCACAATGCAGTTGATACCTTGCCTCGATATAAAGTGCATTGGTTGAGTTGTGGTTATGGCAGATACTAGGTTAGAGGTTTATTACTGGTGACTACCTGAGGTGTAGGGGTGAAACAAGTAGTAGAATGAAAAAATTTGTGATAGGGCACCCACAACTAAGAGTGAACCTCTGGTAGAAATAAGATGGAAAATATAGAAGGAACAAGAAAGATGGGAAAAATAACAGCGACAATGCTAATAAAATGGATGTCATGGATGGGGATGAAATGAGAAATTGTGGATTGCAAAAAATGTTTAAGGAAAAGAATTTAACAATTGCACCATAAAGGAATGTCAATGGGTCCTCCCCAAAGTAGGCTCATGCCTTTTATGCCCTGAAAAACCCAAAAACCAAAGAGTTTGTAGGCTCTAGAAATGACACATGGAACAAGGGTTAAAAGCTTACCCACAAGAATTTACCAAGAAGAAACAATGCATCAACCAAAATATAGACTAATCATAAAATCAGCAATGAGGTGCAAAATGGGAAGAAAGATGGAGAGCAGAAGATGGAATGAAATCCCAAGAGCAAGGTTGTGTAAAGTCCCTTGTTTATTTTATGGTTAAGGTGACTGAGTAGAACTCATGCCAAATCTTGACTCAAACCAACTACATTCAGTAACCTCACATCAATACACTTGACCAATCCATCCTCTTGAAGCAAAAATAATGCTTCCCCAAAGAGTCACCACCATTACAAGGAGAGCAAGATGGAGAAGCAGGAAGTGAGAAAGGGCCTTAGTTAGAGGGAACTTTCAGGCATGGGTAACATGTCTTTCCAGTGCCATAACTAGTGCTTATAGTCCCATATTTCTTTATTATGTTTAAAGGGTGTGCTTTGAATTCCCACACTTCTTTATTTTTTTTACATGAGAACCACACCATGTAAAGAATTATTATTATTTATTTTTTCACTCAGCTTCTTGATAGTAGGTCAATGGAAAAATGGTTGAAAACCCATGAAAAGCATCTAAGTACCCCAAGAAAATAGCTAGCACAAGTGCGTTGAATCCCCTTGAAGTCACACCCTTTTCAACCATTGAGTCCTTCCTTGGTTTGAAGAATACTAAGCCACCAATTTATTAATAAGTTTACTTAGAAAAAAGGGATAGTACAGCTCCAAAGCCAAGGGAGACCATAGAGTTGAATGGATGAATGGATGACATGGACTCATTGCCTGTTTTATCAAAAGAAACCATATCTTAGTATCATCATTGAGAATCAAAGGTAAAAACCAAAAATTAGCAACCAACATCATTATAATACAAACTACCATCATGAGCACTTATTGTATGATGAATGAAAGTAAATTAAACAAGCAAAGAACGATGGTGCAAAAAAAAAGAAGAAGTAAATTTAAGGAAATGTGTAAAACAAATATAAGTAAAACAAAAATATGTAAAAATATATATATAAAAGGAACTGAGAGTTAAGAATGATTAGCATTGGTGGCCCTCTCCCTCACGATTGAGTTGGAGGGAGGAGATTCAAAATAACAAGCAAGGTTGTCCACCAATAGAGGTAGCAGTGGTACTGGCTATCCTAGGCTCATGGAAAGGTTTGGTTTGTTGGATGTTGACCAATAGTTTCTTTTCTAGGCTCTTAGGTTTGTAAATCATCATGGCCTTTGAAGGAAAAGTTGCATGAATGACATAAGGTCCTTCCCATGGTGTTTGAAATTTGGTTTGTTGTGGTACATGTGTGGGATTCTAGTAGAGAACCTTATCTCATGGTTGATATTTATGTTTCCTAATCCTTAAGTCATGAAATTGTTTATTGAAGGCCTTGTACAATTCATTAGATGACAGGGTAGCTAATTGGTTCTCATCTAGCAATTTAAGGATCATTAACCGTTCTTTTTGTGCTAGATCAAGGTCAAGGTTGAGATCACACACCATAGATAGTGTACAGAGTTCTTCTTGAATGGGAAGCATTGGAAGTTTCCCGTACACTAACTCATAGGGAGAGTAGCCTATAGGGAGTTTCCATGTGGAGAAGTATGCCGAAAGAGCATCATTCAGTTTGGTGCTCAATCTCACTTATACTTGCTAATAGTTCTTGTCAATATTTTTGTAGTCTCCCTATTGGTGATTTCCACTTGACCATTCGCTTGAGGGTGGTATGGAGTAGTTAGCTTGTGTTCAACCCTTAAGCGTTGCATCAGCTTCGGAAAAGTTGCACCTGTAAGATGTGTGCCATTGTCAGAAATAAGTGCACAAGGCACATCAAACCTATTTACGATTTGTTGTTGAATAAATCATGCAGCTGTAGATGATGTATAATCCTTAACAGTGACTACTTCTACCCATTTTGTAAAGTAAATGGCAACAACGATGTAGGCTTTTCCATTGGACATGGGCATAATAGGCCCCATAAAATCAATTCCCCATATATCGAAGGGCTCTAAAGGTTGAATCCATTATTGTGGACCCTTCATTCTAGCAGTTATTCCCCCATCACATTGATAGTGCTCACAAGATTGAAAAAAATTATGGGCATCCTGAAACAATGTAGGCCAATAATATCTTGCAAGCAGGATTTTAATGGTTGTTCGTCTCCTAGCATAATGACCCCCACAAGGACCCTCATGAGCATCTTGGAGAACTTGTAGTTGATTTATATCGGGAACGCATTATCGAACCAAGCCATTAGGACATACTTTATAAAGTTTCCCATTGATTTCCATAAAATACTTGGCTCGGTGAAGAAACTATTGTTTCTTTTTAGCATCTAACTCTTGTGGTGTTTGTTGTGTAAGAAGATAGGTTAGAATACTACTATACTAGTTTATCTCCATGGTCAATTGATTAGTCACTACACCTGCAAAGAGGAGTTCATCAGGGAAATAATCAAAAATTGGATACTCATCCTCTTTGTTATCCCATCCCAGTTGAGATAAATGATTAGCAACTACATTCTTGGTGCCTCTTCGATCAATCATCGTAAGATCGAACTCCTGTAGATTACAAGCCATCGTATAATGCGAGGGCTTACCATTGGTTTATTCATTAGGAACTATATTGCACTATGATCCATATGTACAAATACCTTATAACCCAATACATAGTGCCTAAATTTTTCTAGTGCAAACACTACAACCATTAACTCTTTCTCTATTGTAGTGTAGTTAAGTTGTGCACTAGCAATACTTCTACTCGCACAATGGATGTAATAAGAAAGTTTTTGGTCATCTAACTGTATAAGTACAACTACTAAAGCATAGTTGGATGCATCAGTCATTATATGGAATGGTTTGGACCGGTTAGGAGCTTGTAGAATGGGTGTTTCTACGAGCTTCTATTTTAAAGTTTGGAAAGCTAATTCTCATTCCCTGGTCCATTCAAAAGGTATGTCCTTTTTCGTTAGTTCAACCAATGATTTTGTAGCCTTTGAAAAGTTCTCAATAAAGTGTCTGTAATAGCCAGTGTGTCCAAGGAATGATCGAATATCTTTTATAGTTACAGGTTGTTGAGTAATTCCTTGGATAACTTTGATCTTTTTGAGGTCTACCTCTATCCTTGTTTGTGAGATCTTATGCCCTAGTACAATGCCTTCTTGGATCATTAAATGGTTTTTTTGCCAGTTGAGCCTTAAGTTGGTTTCTACACATCATTTTTGTACTTTCTCTAACCAGTCCAAGGCTTGATCAAAGTTCGCTCCATAGGTAGAGAAGTCGTCCATGAAGACCTCCACACCATTTCCTATCTACTGCTGGAATATGCTTAGAACTAATCGTTGAAACATTGTAGAGGCATTGCACAAGCCAAATGACATCTGTTTGTATGCAAATGTTCCCTAATGACTGGTGAACGTAGTCTTAGGTTGGTCTTTTAGGGCTATTTGTATTTGATTGTACACACTGTACCCATCTAGAAAACTATAGTAGCGATGCCTTTCAATGGTTTCTAAGACTTGGTCGATGAATGGCAACGGAAAGTGGTCTTTGAATGTTGCCATATTCAGTAGCCCAAAATCTATACACACCATCCATTTACCTCCCTTTTGGGCACAATAACTAAGGGACTAACCCATTCACTATCAGCAATGGGGTATATGAACCCAGCTTTTAAAAGTTGTTCGATTTCTCCCTTAACCACTTGCTTAAGCTTTGGGTTAAGTCACCTTTGTGATTGTCTTCGAGGCTTCATAGAGGGGTCAATGTAAATTTTATGTTGGCATATCCTAGGATCTATTCCTATTAATTTAGGATATGACTAAGTAAAGGCTTTCGACCATTTATTTATTACCTTCAACAGTCTCTCTTTTTGTTGAGGAGCGAGCTTAGTGTTAATAATTATCGATTTTCCATTCCTAAGAAATGTGTATTCCATATCTGTGGGCAATGGTTTTAACTCAAGGGGCTCCTACTTAAACTTATTAGGGATTTCCAACTTCCCCTAGTTGATATTTTCAATGCCAAGACTTGGAAGTTGGTGATGGACTTGCTCTAATGTGTCTATGCTATCAACGTAAGTGCAAGTCAAACCCTTAGTTGGTTCCATGCATATAGTTGAATTGCTCTCTTAGTCAACTGTTAGCCACTGGGTGCCTGCTTGTCTTGTGGCTGCTGCATATAGGCATCTTTGTATATTAGTCACTTGTGCACACTGATTGCATGCAGGCAATGTTAAACGTTGTACAAACCATGACTTTTGCATGCAATTACACCCTGTGTCACTGTATGCGATGCATGGAACTTTCTTCTTCACAATCTTTCCAAACATATTTTCCTTTGATATTTCGAGGGAAAGATCACAAATTCCTAGGCACACATTGATTGTGCTTAGCCATGCTCTTTCCATTATGATTGGGAAGTTCCCCTTACCGTTGTTCACTTGAATTACTAGGAAGTCAGCTGGATATGACCATCCACAAACATTGTGATAATGTCCTCCACTAGTCCTAATGGGAAAGTGATGGACTAGTTGGCCAAATCTAAACGAATATTGCTCTTTTTTAATGGAGGCAGGTTCTAGGCCTTGTACATTTCTTGGGAGATTAAGTTTATACTAGAACCTGAATCTAAAAGAGCTTTGCACAGCTCATTCCCAGTAATCTGTAGATATATAAGAGGACTTCTAGGATCATAGAATTTCTTAGGAAGATGACTAGTGTTTATCTAATCAGTGATGACATGAGTTAACATGACTGTATGCGTTGGGCATAGTGTTTGGTTTGAAGGGAGTTTCAAAGTTTTGATTAGTAATGAAGCATCTAAGGGATTAGCCGCTTGTGGTTGCAAGGACTTAGTCAGACTGTTGGTTCTAAGGAAAGGTCTTTTCTTCATGTGGTTGTCAGAACCAATAGTAGATTGAGAGTTAACAGCCCTTGTAGCATTACGTTGCTGCGGCTGGGCATGGAGCTTACCCTGCATAGCTGGAACAGGTGGTAATGGAGATATGGGTGGAAGAGATGTAGCTGGATGAGAAGGAGAGTATGTTTATGGAACATCACCCTTAGGAGAAGGAGTTCTATAATACTGATGGGCTTGGTAGTGAGGTTGAGAAGTGATGTAACTAGTAGAGTCACGTGGAGAGATTAGTTGCTGCATGTAATATTGATACGAGTTAGGTTGATAGTAAGGATACTGTTGCTGTGGTGGTGGCATTCCCCATGATTGTGGGTGTTGCCACTGTTGATACTACTCAGTTGGTTGTGGTGGAGTTCCACTTGGATAATATGTTAAGGGTTGGTGGAACTGTCTTGGGTTGCCTTGAGTATAAGNGATGATGGAAACTTTGTCCTTACCTTTGTTGTGTGCATATTCAGCTTCTCTCTTTTTTCTCTTTTCACGATCACTACCTTGCTCTCTAGACTCCTCTACTATTTTAAGAATAGTTTGAAATCGATTATCTAGGGAGTCCCATATTTGGTCTACCTTTGCTGATACTTTTGATACCAACTTTTGAATAGAAAAATTTTTCCTTTTCACCATCTCTTCGAGTGGTAACTCTACTTCATCCTCAAAAAATATTACTCCCTTCTTTCGAAGGGAAGGATCTCTATTATATTCTTGCACACTCTCTCTTTTCCTTAGCTCACCTTCCTCTTTAGCAACTTGCTCCAACAATCTTTGTACTTGATGGACCCTAAGCTCATATAACCTTCCTTGGGCATAAGTCCCAAGGGTTCTTCGTGTTTCATGCCTAAGCCCATCTACGAGATGGCGTAGTTGATCCCTTTGCGAATAACCATGGCCAGGACAATGATGTAATAGTGCGTAATATCAGCCCATGGCAACATCCAAGGGTTCATGTCTTCCTTATTTCCACCCTTGGATTTGCTTTCTCAGGTTGGACACTCAGGATTACATTTGGTACTTATCATTGAGAAATTCTAACATGGTGCTCCACCTCCGAATGGATTCCAATTCTAAGGATTGGTACCAGCTCTTCGCTTCTTTGACTAGTGTCCGTGGGAATAGATTTAGTTTTTTCCATTCGTTTTCTATGTTTTGTAAGGCACATGCATCATGAAATGCTTGTAGATGATTTTGAGGATCAACATTGTATCCCCCTTCAAATCGTGGGATATTGTTCATATCTAATCTCTTGATCCTACTATCTTTTTGGTGCCTTGTTGGAACTTTAACAGCCTCAGTTATGTCTAACATACTTCAAGTAGTGAGGAGTTCATTGTGATCGTTCCATCTGTGGCATCTATGATGCCTATGTTGTTCCCTACTTTCCCTTCTTCTATGCTATGATTCTCTAGAATGCCCTTGTCCCCTTTCCTGACTATTTCGTCTATGAATCCCACCTTGCCTACCTTTATCCTCATGGTCTTTTCCTTTATGACTGCACCTAGATCCTAAAGGAGAAGGTGAAGGAGATGATGAAGGTGAAGAAGAAGAAGGACCGTCACCATGACGGTGCCTACTACCTTCTCTTCGGTGGTCATGGCCTTGCTCGCGGTTACGATTAGCATGTCCATCTTTATCATGCATGTGTGTTCCCTTTTTGGATCCTTTATGTCCGTTGGTATCAGAACCTAGGTTATGGATGGTTGAATGAAGGTTCTGATACACAACCCCTTGACCAAAGTTAACGAGAGGAACAACGTTTCATGGGAAACCTCCTGAGGTAGATTCACCACACTCATTTTCACTTATGACATGTGGAACATTCTAAGATGACTTCCCCTTCATGGATTCATGATATTTATCTTGTTGTAGATCCCTTTGACATTGTGCCTTCATGGGTCAATACTCTCTCGAGTCATGATCATGCACAACGTACTCTGCCTATAAGTGCTACATGCCAATTTATGTGAGATCACGAAGAAGCATGCCCAGGATTGAACGATCAGGAGGTAACACTATGTTACCTTCTAAATCTCACCAATGCAGTTGTTCATCCTGATGGAGGATAAAGGTAAATTTTGGTATATATTCATCGGGATGAATGTATACCACGTGAAACTGTTGAGGGACTGGCAAATCATCATCATGTGCACTACACCTCTGATTATTCCTTGTATCGAACCTAGGTAATGAAACACTCTCGTAAGAAGAAGGAGACATAATTGTCTATTCAATGTGCAGTATATTATTATATATTATTATTTTCTTTTTCTATAACCAACCCTAAGGGTTTGTTCCAATGATGAGAAAGATTTCCTAAGTTCGAATTAGCGCACAAACAACAAAGTCCCTGGCAACGGTGCTAATGATGAGCGGCGAGGTATCCCTATGCTCAACCATACGAATACAAGTGTACATGCATGATTCAGTTAAAATCCAAGGACTAAGTTCTTATGCGCCTTTGTAGAATAAGAACGAGTTAGTCAATTGTTGTCTTCTCAAGCTCACTTATATGGCACAATTGTATGGTTAAGTAAACTTGAGGTATATGATTTTTATGACTTTTATATTTTTATGTCCTAGTGTTACAAAGGGTGGAGAGAGATAACTAAGTAACTAATTTAATTTAACTACTCGACCATGCTTTAACTAGTCCTAACACCAGCATCCATTCTCACTTTTCATACACATCTTGAACCAGTGCAACACTAGTGGGATTACCAAACGCTAATCGTTACTAGGTTACCAAGGGTTGCGGGCATGCTCGAAGTGGTCATACTAAGTGTGCTTACTTAGGAAAGTTGTAGGGTGAGAGAGAGAACATTAATTAACTAAGGAAAGCATTAAGTAATAGTAATTAACATTAATTAATCTATTTTGAATGCTGTAAGGTTTATCACAAAGTTCGTCTTTATTGCCGTACACAAGGTGTGCTCAAGTACACAATGCTCGAATAAAGATCCGTTCACTTTATGACTCCTACTACGGGAAGTTAGAAGTAATTCTATCTCTAGAAAGGGAAAAAGGCAAGAGTTTGGGTAAGGGACTAAGACTAATTGCCAAAACCAAGTACGCCTGCCTCTTATTTATAAGCAATGGGGCAGGTCCTAATATTGGATGCTTGATATCGCTTGGAAGGCTCCCGTATCATGAACCCGATATCGCGGTTCATTAGTTACAAATAGGAGATCAACAAAGAAAAGATTTAGAGCTTATTAAAGATAAAAGAAGAGTTGGAGAATCAGAGTTAAGTTGTGTATCCAGTATTGATAAGACAACAAAAACTAGATATGGGTGTACTCTTGATAAAGAAGCTCCTCTTCTTTTGATAATAAAATTAAAAGATAAATATCTTCACAATTTCTTGGTTGATTTTGGAGCTATATCTACCATCATGCCATTGTATATATGCAAAAAACTTGGTTTGATTACTGAATAATCCAATAAGAAGATTGTTCAAGTAGAGAAAAGTAGAGTAAAGATTATGGATCAGTTGCCAAATGTTCTATTGGAAATCACTTCTGAACCTTGTATAAAAAGTAAAGTGACTATTCAAGTAGAAGATATACCAGATTCACATAGTCTTTTATTAAGTAGAAGTTGGAGTAAGGATTTCTCAAGTTACATTTCAACATATTATTTTCATAGTTGGCTACCTTGGAAAGGGAAGCCAAATCATATATATATATATATAGTGAATCTTTGATGATGAAAAAAATAACTTTGAATGGGAAGAATAAAGTTGTTGGAACAAGAGTTTTTGAATCCAAAATTTGTACACTTCAAGAAGTTTATAACTTGGAAAAAGAGGAAGTTCAAGACAAGAGCAAATGGGAATTATATTTTGATGGGTCTTGTAACTTCAAAGGTGCAGGAGTTGGAGTAGTTCTAGTAAAAGATAATTTTCAAAAAATATTCAAAGAAATTCATTTATCTTTTCCTTGCATGAATAACAAGGCCAAATATGAAGCTTTGAGTATTGTAATTAAAATGACATTGGAAATGGGAATCAAGGTAATCACCATAAAGGAGATCTAAGATTGATTTGTGAACAAGTCAAGGAAAATTGTGAGGTCAAAAGCTCATTCTTGCAACCTTATAAATAGCTTGTGTGTAAACTATTGGATAATTTTCATTATTATGAGATAGAACATATAGGTAGAAAGGATAATTATATAGAAGATGATTTAGCTCAAGCAACTTCAACATTAGATGAGAAAAGGATAGAAAGTTATGAAGGAGTAGTAATTGAAAATGAAAATCATCCATCAGTACCAGATAACATAAAACATTTGCAAGTATTTGAAGATGATGATCAAGTACTTAGATTTATGAAAAATAAGCAAGAATTTGAAAGTTAGATCATACCAGAGATAGCATCAAGTTCTAGGTATAATTGGATTCCTAAAAAGGTGATCAGGTATGAACATAAGTTTAGTAAATATTAGTTCACAAGGAAAAATATACATAATTTTGATGATCAAGCTTATAAAACAATGAATCTTAAATCTACCAAAATACCAGAGATATTAAATGTCACAAAGGAAAATAACTTAGTTTTTAGGTGAAATTTGTTATTACTATTAAAGAATAATTTAGAGAATTTCACTTGGTCTTATGATGATCTTAAAGCTTTCAAACTTGATGTGATGACACATGAAATTCCCTTAATAGATGATGATAAGATAGTTAAGCAAAAGCAAAGGAAATTTAATCCATCATTTGAACTAGCTATGGAAGCTAAGATTAAGAAGTTATTGCAAGCCCCAATCATATATTAAGCTCAATATTTGACATGGCTTGCTAATCTTATTCCAATAAGGAAGATGAATGGTGATATTAGGCTTTGTGTGGATTTTAGAAATCTGAATGAAGCCTCTAAAAAAGATAAATACCCATTCCCTAGAATTGATGAAATGTTGATCAAAGTATCAAGATGTCACATATACTCTTTCCTAGTGGATTTTCATGCTATAATAAAATTATGGTGGATAAGGGTGATAAATATAAAACAACATTTATCACTAAATGAGGGACATCTGCTTACAAAAGAATTCCATTTGGATTATCAAATGCTAGATCTACTTTCCAAAGAGCAATGGACTTAGCTTTTAAAGACTTAATAGGTGAGTTCATTATGGTTTATTTAGATGATATCATAGTTTATTCAAATAGAAAGGAAGATCATATCAATCACCTCCAACAAGATTTTGATAGATGTCATGAATATGGTATTTCATTAAACCCTAAGAAATGTATCTTTGGGGTTAAGTCTAGAAGTTCGTTAGGTCATATGATTTGTCAAGAAGGAATTGCTATAGATGACACACATATTCAAGTAGTACAAAATATTGAACATTCAACAACAAAAAGTCGTAAATATTTCTTTAGAAAGATAAATTTTGTTAAGAAGTTTATCCCAGGATTCACCAAAATTACTTAGCCTTTGATGCATATGCTCAAGAAGGATATCATAGTAAGGAAAACATTAGAATCAAATAAAGCTTTAGTTGAGATTAAAAGGGCTATTCAAGAAGCTCCATACTTGGTAAAACCAAGATTGAAGGAAGATTTCTAGTTATATGCTTTTGCCTCAAATGATTCAATTACTGCTATTTTAACTCAAAAAGACGAAGGTCAAGATGAAGCAATTGGATTTTTTAGGTATTAGTTAAAAGATTCAAAATTTAATTATTTAGATCTAGAGAAACAAGCATTTGCAGTTACTAAAGCACTTTAGTGTTTTAGATATTACTTGGAAAACTCATTGGTTCATATTATGCTAATAGAACCTGTAGTCAAGCAATTCTTGGCTCATAATGAAATTGGATTGAAAAGACAGAAATGGCTAATAAAGCTTCAAGGTTTCAAATTTTCATTAGAGGTATGCAAGGACTATTAAAGGAATAGGGTTAGCCATGTTAATGGCTTGAGGAATTGAAATATGTGTTGTAAAAACTCATGAAAGAAATTGGTATGATGAAATTCTAGAATTCCTAAATACAAAAAAGGTTTTGAATAATTTACCTATAAATCAAAAAAGAGATATCTTCAAAAAGGTAATTAAGTTGTTGGTTAAAGATGGAATCGTATATAGAAAGGACTTCAGAGGGGTTTTGTTGGAATGTGTTCATAATGCTCAAATCAGTTTTATTTTAGAATAATTCCATGATCATTCTCATTTTTTTATGAGTCTCCTAAGTCCACTATGTAACATATACTTTGTTATAATTTTTATTGGGCAAACATGTACCAAGATATTAGTTTAAAAATTCAGAAATGTTATAAGTGTTAAATTCATGGATCAAGAATCAAAAAGGCTAGAGCTTCCTTGAAACCAGTAGTTGTGAATAGACCATTTTAGCAATGGGGTTTAGATTTCATTAGCACAATTATTTTACTAAATGGTTAGAAGTAAAATCTCTAAGAAACTGTTTACCATTGGATGTGATTAGGTTCCTAGAAGATCAAATTCTAAGTCACTTTGGTCTGCTTGAAGTTTTAGTATGTGATAATGGACCTGCTTTTCAATATGAGGAGTTTATAACATGGGTGGTAAAGAAATCCATCTTTCTATTTTCTTTCTCTAATTATTACCCTTAAGGGAATGGTTTAGCTAAATCTACAAATAAAAAGCTTATTTTCTACATCAAAAAGTTGATGGAAGATGATGAGTGGTTAGGTACCACTACACTCAACCATACGAATATGAGCGTGGATGCACGATCCGATCGAACTCTACAAATGGACTAGTTGTGGTATTTAGATAGTTACATGTTGATCACAGTTCACAGTCTTCCCTCCTGGACTAGTATTTGCTTTGTCACATATGGTTTAGTCCAGAGCGAGGTGAATGATGGGATCCTAGACTAATGCTACTCTTAGAGATGATGGAAAATAATTTTGACTTAAGCTAATAGGCAATAAAAAGAAAAACCTAAAATAGCCTAAGTGTGATGAGCATTCATCCTTAATGATCTCTGTGCATCTTGGACCTTGTTTACTACTTCTAGGATTACCAAGCACACATTACTTGAGCACTCCTAGATACACTACTAGGTTACCAAGTAGTTACACTTAAATGTTCGTGATTAAGTTGTACTCATTCCACATTTAACAACATGAATAGTAAATGATGATAAATAAATATTAACAAAGAAAACAATAAATAAAAATTAACAATTAAAGTAATCAAAAGCTAAGTGAATGCTACAATGATGGAACAATCTTGATCTTTATTGCTGATCATGTGCATGTCCAAGTATGTCACACTCGAAAAAAGGTTCCATAAAATTACAATCATCACACTACAGACATGCACTGGGGAAAGAACTGAAACTAATTAAAAACTAACAAAAAGACTCTATCCTAAGACTTACCAACTCCCCCCTTTTCCTATGTGCCTGAATGTTGTATTTATAGGCCTGCACAAGAATCATGATATTGTGTATTCGATATCGTTATTAAGGCTGTAATATTGCATACCTGATATCAAGGATTTGATATTGAGGCCTAGAAAACCATAATTCATCATATCCCCACAATTGAATAACAACTTGTCCTTGAGTTAAATAAAATGAGAATGAGTTTAATTAATTACACAGTGGATAGGTATGGAATTATTGACTAACTAGGAATTACTCATATCCTAGTGGGGGATTGAACAAAACAAAATTGGGACCTAGATACATAATTACAAAAGATAAAATTTGTTGGAACTCATGTGGTTCCTGGTGGTGGTGGCTCCTCCATGGGCATCTTCCCCTTATCTTGTGCTCTAGGCTTTGGAATTGGATGCTTCTGAAGGATCACCTAAAGCTTTTCTTCTTCGATCCAGGGATCCTGTGTCATCCATGCTGATGCTTCAATGTTTGATGGAGTCAGCACCTTCCATGGGCACGATAGATTCAGGAACATCTGATTGGCCTTGACATACCAAGCCTTAAATAGTTGTGATTCCTTTTCATAAGATTTAGCTTTATCCTTGCATTCTTGGTAGTCCATGAGCCATCGAGCCAAATCCGCCATGACATCCTTTTATCCTTGGTAGCTAGTCTTGACCACTTCTAATTCAGACGTTCCTACTTCTAATCTCTGCAATGTTTTCTTATGTTCAGAAAATTCTATCTCATATTTAGCATAGGTGGTTGGTACCTATTTTTCTAATTCTATCCTTGGGCATCCTACTATCAACATGGCTAAGTTGGCATATCGTAGTTTTGCCAACTCCATGTATTTTGTAAGATCTTGTATCTGCAGGTCTCAGCTTTTCAGTTCTGCTTGGTGGACGAAGGTATAAGTATACAATATGGCCTGCCAATTAGCATTTTGAGCACTGAGGGTGTTAACATGGACTTTGGCCATATGGATTTCTTTTTCAATCACCTATTTGTACATCCCACCATGATCTTTGAAATACTTCTTGAGCTTCTCATGTCACTTGGCCTCATTCTGCCATGTGCTTATTTCAATTGTCGTCTTCTGGTAGATCGTGCATACCTTCTCCATTGAGAGGATTCTATTTTCTCTAGCCAAGAAATTCATATCCTAGTTGACCCTTATTAATTATTCTTGCAATTGTTAAAAATTTTCCTCGACAACATTCTTTTATTTTTCTACTGTGGTCAATTGGAGATTTTTGATGATGAGGTGTTTATTTTCTTCTTGTGAGGCCTTGAGTGCTTTGGCATGTGCATACGTTTGGGCTTGTTTGGAAGCATCCTAATTAGCCTTCTCTTTTTCCTCTACCACTCTTTTATTCTCCTCCAGTAATTTAGTCAGTTGCTCTATCCTAAAGGATTTTAGTTGGTTTGCAAGGATGAATTGGGATGGATCCCGTTGTACAACTTGCATGGCAACAAACTTTTCTTGGAGTCTTTTTAACTCCTCCTCTACATGTTTGGCCTTGACCTCTACCATGACCAGCTTCCCTTTTGTAGAGATGAGGTCTAATTTTGTTGCTGTGACATCTTGAGGGATGTCTAACAAGGACGTCATCACTTGTCCTATCTGCAGTAATCGATCTAGAACATCCACATGATCTGTAGGAGTCATTGAGGGATCGACTAAGGTTTAAGCATTGCGTGCTCCCATAAAATTTTTTGATAGCACAATAGAGACATTAAATGATTCTTTGATGTGGTCTGCAATGACTTCTACTACTCTTGCTATATCTTGATGCTACATGACCACTATTGTGGTGCCTTCACTAGTTTCTAATTGCACCTAAAAAGATGTAGCATTTCCAAAGATATGTTGTGACTAGTGTGATTCTTCTCCTCTTGTTTGCATGATCAATTGAGACTATGGATCATATGGCATCATCAATGACTCTGAAGAGATTCTCTTCATCATGGCTTTCCCAACTGACCGATTCAGTGATGGCCCTGAGATGGCTCATCGACGGTCAATAGTCCTACGGTGGTGGTGGCAATTGGTCTTGTTGGCTTGTGGGTTGTGTGCTAAGCCCTGCTTCCTATTATTGACTGGGCCTTATGTCCAGAAGTTGGCTAGGCCTTGCAGTTTGAGGTGTAGTGGGCCCCACCATCTGTTCTTGCTTAGGCTCTAGTGTCTCACTAGTATTTTTTCTTGGGGTTGGTGGCTTCAGTAATTCAGCAAATGAGGCATTTTGAGCCTTTCTGGGAATGGCATTGGTGTACCCTAGAATTCTAGCACATCAGCATAGCTTCCTGATTAGGCATAGAAAAGCTAATGTGAACTTCCTTGTCTTACATTCTTCAAACTACCTTAAAATTTTTGTAAGATATAAATGGGGTAGGTTGGCATCAACCTTGCCCATCAAGATGGCACTTCCTCTAGTCGCATAGGTGGAAATTCTATTCAATCCTTTTGTTGGGAAAATGTGATATGTGCTAATTGTGAAGTAGATCCTCTCTTCAAGTGTGAGATCTCCATATACTTTATCCTCCTTGTCGTACGTCCTTTTTAACCATATCTTTTATGCATCCACATCAGAGTGAGTGGACAGGTGAGCAAACTTGGGCCCCCTATTTAGAAGATTTAACACTTTCAAAATGGCCTTGGTAGAGAAATCAATAGAAATACCACCAATATCAACAGTGGTGCCTTCTTCCTTGTAGTGCCAAAATTGGTATGTCTCCCTTAGGTACCAATCATCACTCTTAGAGAGAATAGGCCACAATGGAGACCCTTTAAGTTGGTCTTTGACTACCTCAGGAGAAAATTTAGTAAAAGGTCCAAAATTGAGTTCCAAAATCATAGTTGTTGATGTGGACCTTTCATGAATTGCTTGAACACATTTCGGAGGCAACATGAGATGTTGTTCCTATTCAGGTGCCTTGCCATCTCCACCTTCAGCATGACCTGATTACGTAGTAATAGGAGGTTCCTGATGAATGCTGAATGATTGTGCCTCCTGCTTTGCATGTTCTTTGGGAGGTGCTTGACCTCTACCTCTCCTTGGTCATTTGGATTTACCTTGAGAGGATCCTCCTTGTTGTCCTCGTTTAGGGGCCATCTGCAATCACACGGGACCGATTATCAGTAAGGCTATTTACAAAATTAGATTAATACCTTACTACTTGCCCTTAATAGATTCATTTCTTACTTAGTGTGATTCAGAGTTAGAGATTTTCACAAAAATTCTCCTAAAAGTTTTCATATTGGACCCAATTTGATTAGGTGACTCCAAAAAATAATTTTCATGGTTTGGGTAAAGAAATAAAATTAATTTGGCAAACGTTTTTAACATTTTAAAGGTCACTTACCCTTTATAACATCCTTTGGGCAACAATGAATTTCAAAAAAACTACATGTGACTTGAAATGTACCCATCCCCCATGACTAAGTTAAACACTCCGAGTTTAAGCAAGTTCGATTGGAACGAGAGTCAGAGCGTTAATGAGTGTACTATCCAAAATCTTTGATGCAAGCTTGGAAGGGGACAAGCACCGCGGGATCTGTAGATCAGCACAAAAGACTCTACCTTCACTTGAGGGCGAGCTAGAATTGACGAAGGTAGAGTACCTTGGGTGGTCCACACGTGGATCAGATAAGGATTTCCCCAACGTATGCCAATGTGCAATACGCTGGGTTATGCGTAAAAAACATAATAAACGTAAACCAAAACATAAACATGCAAGGAAGAAAACACTGAGGCAACCAAAAATGGATGAAAACTGTAACAAATATTAACCAGGAATGAAGCAACTTTATTGCAAAAAATGGAGATTACAGTGCACCAGTCTGAATGCAGTTGTGGATCTAACACAAGGCGGACGAAGAGCCTCGGTGGATGTGGAGAGATGATGGTATGCTGGTTTAGACTGCAGGCACATCGTGAAGGCTGTATGCTTAGTGTGTAGGGTAGAAGTCCAGTGTACAGGGTTCATGCTCTGATTTGCTAAGTGTCCTGGGTTCTTTCTCCTTTGTTTTTCCAAAATTGCCTCCTTTGATCTAGTGAAAAATTGGGGTTTTTATGAGGTTTTGGGCATTGGATTCGGATCTGGAAGGGTATGAGTGGCTGGGGGTGAGAGAATTTTGGGTCGGCTAACATGTGGCTGCATTGACCAAGTGCAAAAGAATGAAATTTTACAAGTGTACAACATGAACCATGCCAGGATGTACATGCTGGGCATATACACTCCACATGCAGGATAGCGTATGGGTAAGCACGAAGAATTTTTGACCAAATTTTGAATTGTGAAGCTAGTTTTGAGCATGGATCTAGATGCTTGATGTCTTGAGGATGCTGCTTATCGATTTTGGGCTCATTTGACCTTGATTTAATAGGGTTTTAGGAGGCTCCAAAAGTGTACATGCTGGGCGTGCAGGCCAGCTTGTGGGCATGCAAACTACAGTTTTGGAACCTAATCTTGTACACTGGGGTTGGGTCCTTGTTACTTGAGTGTTGGTGGTTCTCTAGGGCATCTGAGGGCTCATTTTGGCTGAGTTTTGGGCATGTTTCTAGTGTGCACGCTGTTCCGCACGTTGGGCATGCAGGGTGGGCATGTAGGGCCAAAAATGACCCTTCTGATGCCTAAAATTGATTTTTCTAGAGCTTGTGAACTTGTATATTCATTGACCATGCCTTGAGGGCTAACTCCATGTCAAAATATTGCCTAAAATGCCCAATCAACCTTGTTCAAAGTGGTGCATGCTGGGTTGCACGCTGGGCGTACATGCTGGGTGTGTAGGCCAGCGTACAGGCATGAAAGTGCCACTTTTCAAGGTCAAAACTTGATTTTTAGGAGCCCAAGATGATTCTTGATGGTTTCCCTACCTCTGGGAGTTGATTTCCTATGAAAATCATGCTTTGAGTGTCTGTTTTGGTCTATCTATGATGGTAAACGCTGGGCATGCAGGCATGAAAACCCATCATTTGGAGCCCAAAAATTTAATTTCAAGTACCTGAGAGCTAATAGGAACCCTTGGGAAGGTCATAAGTGGTCTAGAGCTTAAATTCTGGCATGTTTGCAGGAGTTTTTGGAGGTCAAAAGTTGGTGCACGCTGGGCTGTACGCTGGGCGTGCAGAGTATGTATGCTCAGCGTACACACATGTAAATGCATTATTTCGAGGTCAAAACTTGATTTTCAGGTGCCCATGATGATGCCCAATAATTGCCCTACCTTTAGGAGTTGATTTTAGGTGAAAATATTGCTGTTTGGTGCCTTTTTTGAGAGATCCTTGATGCTGCACGCTGGGCATGTATGCTAGGCGTGTGAGCCAGCGTGTAGGTAGGAAATGACCCATTTGGTGCCCAAAGGTTGATTGTTAGGAGCCTAAGACCTACTTGGGACCTTAGGGAAGGTCATGGGAAGTCTAGACCTTTGATTTTGGCCTATTTTGATGAGTTTTTGAGGCCTAAAAATTGCTGCACGCTAAGCTGCATGCTGGGAGTGCAGGCAGGCGTACATGAGTGAAAACCCATTNGCTTTGAGTGTCTGTTTTGGTCTATCTATGATGGTAAACGCTGGGCGTGCAGGCATGAAAACCCATCATTTGGAGCCCAAAAATTGAATTTCAAGTACCTGAGAGCTAATAGAAACCCTTGGGAAGGTCATAAGTGGTCTAGAGCTTAAATTCTGGCATGTTTGCAGGAGTTTTTGGAGGTCAAAAGTTGGTGCATGCTGGGCTGTACGCTGGGCGTGCAGAGTATGTATGCTCAGCGTACACACATGTAAATGCATCATTTCGAGGTCAAAACTTGATTTTCAGGTGCCCATGATGATGCCCAATAATTTCCCTACCTTTAGGAGTTGATTTTAGGTGAAAATATTGCTGTTTGGTGCCTTTTTTAAGAGATCCTTGATGCTGCACGCTGGGCATGTATGCTAGGCGTGTGAGCCAGCGTGTAGGTAGGAAATGACCCATTTGGTGCCCAAAGGTTGATTGTTAGGAGCCTAAGACCTACTTGGGACCTTAGGAAAGGTCATGGGAAGTCTAGACCTTTGATTTTGGCCTATTTTGATGAGTTTTTGAGGCCTAAAAGTTGCTGCACGCTAAGCTGCACGCTGGGAGTGCAGGCAGGCGTACATGAGTGAAAACCCATTATTTGGAGCCCAAAAGTTGACTTTCAGGTGCCTAAGAGCTATTGGGGACCTTGGTGAAGGTCTTGGGGGGTTAAAACTCTTAATTATGGCATGTTTTGGCTCATTTTTGGGGCCCAAAATTTGCTACTCGCTGGACCATACGCTAGGCATGTATAGGCCAGCGTACAGGATGCATACTTAGTAAAAACCAAGTATTTTGAGCTCAAAATTTGCCAGGTTTGATGCCAGATGTCACTGTAGTCTTCTATGGGTCCCAAAAAATCATTTCTTTCTTAATTTGACTCCTTTTGAAGTTGTCTATGAGGTCCTCAAGCTTCAGTCATGCTGGGGAGCATCATGACTTAGCTCGATTCTTGTTGGAGAAATGCTAAGCTCAGAATTTTGTGGTGTTTCATTGGCCCCTCTTTGTTGACACTTGGAGTAATTGACCCAAGAAGTGTCAACAAAGAAGTACAAAATAACACAAGCAACTTAGTAGCATTGTGTTTCGACACTTGGCCAGATGTTATCGCACCGTGTTCAGTAGTACATGGGATTCGGGAAATGAAGTTTGTAGCTGGATAGGGAAATGGAAATTGCGGGGATTGAGAATTGATCAAGGGATTGTGCATGGTGAAGGGGATGCTATGGTGTGTATACAGGTCATGTTGATCCTTGTCAATAGCCATTGTCTAGCAGACTTGGAACCAAGACATGAGATGTACGTCCTTTGGCAGAACAAGACTCTTGTTTAGTGTTTAAGAGGACTTGTTGGCACAACCAAAGCCACGTGATGATGTGTTGTGTTCTTTGTAAGAATAGGGTCTCTATTTAGTGTTAAAGGGGAGTTGTTGGTGGAGAGCCAAAGCCACGCAATAAGATATTATTTAAGTGTTTGAGACATGAGTACTTGCTTCCAAGAAAACTGCCTTCTCGCCTGGGGCTTGTATGGGAAGTGCCAAGGATCTTGTGTTTCTTTTTGGATTTTTTTTATTTTTTTTATATATTTTGTAAAGAGCTTTGTTTTGATCTTGTACTCATGCTCAAGTGCCATGTTGAGAAGAGCTTAAAAGTGTTGCAGTGTGCCATGACGTGCTCAATGTTTTGGGGTGCACTGGGTGTGTCGGGGGTGTAACTAAGTGGAGTATGTTGAGGAATAGATGGGAAATGTAATAGGAAATGGGGGTGTACTAGTGAATGGCTTGATTAACCTAGTTATGTGTGTTAGGAACAATGTGGTACCTTGCTGCTTGATGAAGTGCATTCTCGTACAAACACCGTTGAATGTCATCTTGCAAACACAACTCCGAGAAGACAAGAAAACCACGAGTGAGTGAGTAAGCTTAGACTTGAACAGCAATTGACGAAAGAAAGACACTAGATGAGATTTTAGGCATTGAATATGAATGGCAGCAATGTCGTTAGAATCAATTAATGATGAGTGAGGCAGCAGCTCTGATGAAGTTTGAATGTAGCTATGGACTGAGAGGCTAGAGATGAAGCTGCCGGTTTATAGTCATAGCGGATTGTCATGGGTTAGTTTTATGTCATAACCTATTGGACGTTGCCAGTTTAGCGTTGTAGTGGACGGTACATTGCTAATTTATAGTCTTGGAGGACTATGGAGAGGTAAATCAGTTTATAGTCTTAGCGGACTCTAGCGAATAAAACTGTGGCCGTTTAATGTCGTACCAGATGGGTGCTAGTTTATTGTCATTATGGACGAACTATGGTGTCAGTTTATCATCATGACACTAGGATGAGTGGTGTGGATGCATGCGTGTACATTTGTATGATCCTGTAAACAAAAGCAACTAGAGAAAACTATGTTAAATAGCAATTGTAGAAAACATGAACTGAAATGTACCAATAAATAGAAAATAATTCGAAACGGTGGTAGTTTAAGGCCTTTTTAGGCCATAGTTTAGTTTAAGGCCTTTTCGGGCCACATGTAAACGCGTAAGCTAGTACAATGTAAATGAAGGTGATGTATGCACAACAAACAAAGGTGAAGAGTGGGCAGGGATCAGATGTGTTTTTGGCCACAGGGGTGCTTTGATCGAGTGGTTGTCTCCTAACCGGATCTAGTCTTAGTAGTGTTTTAGACTTAGGCTCCGCTGGGAGGCTGATGGTTTTTATCACTCGTTTGGGCGTTTTGGCTCTAGATGTTGCGTTTGTTACCATGTGTGTTACATCAAGATGCTCCTTTTTCAAGACCTGTGACATGTCTATGCTGTGGTCAGCTTGAAAGAGAGTGTTGTCACCATTTATAATGACTTGTCCACCTTCATATGGAAGGCGGATTTCTTGATGTATCAGTGAGGAAACGGCTTGTTGTTGTGCTAGCCAAGGTCTGCCAAGAATCATGCTGAAACTGGGCATCTCTTCTATGACAGTGAACTCCATGCTGGTGGGGAATTGTTCTCTTGCTACAAAGGCTAGGTTAATCATGCCCTTGACTGTGACACGTGATCCGTTGAAGGATTTTAGACACGTTATTTCTGTTGGCATGATCTTTTTTGCCATGCCTAGTTTGTCGATGATGGAGTATAGAACTAAGTTTGTTGTTGCGCCATCATCAACATGCACTCTATGAATGGTACACTGCCCAACACATATGCTAATCGACAATGGAGCTGTTGTGACCTCCCCTCGTTCGGGGTTGACTTTAACTACATCATCGTGAAAGGCTAAGGTGTTTGAACCCGATCCTTGTGGTGTGTGTTGTGAAATCGTTGTATGGATGGATTCCATGTTAGCAGGGATGTCCCCTATAATAGGAATGGATGCTAACATTTGCGCTAAGGCTTCGCGATGAGCCGATGATGTCATGACCAGATCGTACAAGCTCATGGTTGTGTTCTTTTGTTTGAGTGTTTGTTTCACCTAGACGAGTGTAGCTACAAAGTCTATGTTGTCTATCGTTGTGTTGGTTGCCTTTGTATGGGTTGAGGGCTTGGGCCTAGTTTGTTTGGGGTTAGGGGCAAGGACCCCAGCGTTTGATTGTTGCTTGCTTGGTGTGGCCTTTGCTTCGGCTATGGGTGTTCGTTGTTCATTTGTCCTCTTCTGCTGCCATTTGGTAGGCTTACCCGTGTTGTTGGTAAGGTTGACTCTTGAGGGAGAAGAGGTTGAGACATTGCCTACGTTTGGGCTGTGGGTAAGTGAGGGGCCATCATGTGGTGGCACCTTTATGACAAATGGTAGTTTGGGAGGTGTTGTTGTTGTTTGACTAGCTTGTTGTGGCACCTGGATAACAAAAGGTTTCTTTGAGGTTGCGGTTGGTGCATCATGCCAGTTTAACGTCTTAGCAGATGACTGTGGTGGTACTTTGACCACGAAGGGTGTCTTCGGTGCTCGGGAGTGTGTTGAATCCTGCCAGTTTAACATCTTAGCGGACTGGTGAGGTGGTGGTACTTTGACCATGAAAGGTGTTATCGGTGCTCTAGGTGGAACCTTGATGATGATGGGAGGCCCCTTACTCGTGGAGGCGGAGGGGATTGTTGCTTGCCGAGAGGCACATGGATCACAAAAGGTTGCTGCACAGGTTTGGGCTTGCTTCCTATGCTAATGGAGTTTATGACAGAGGAGGCGTCGTCTGTGCTGGGTTGACTCAGGGTGTTGATGTTGAGTTGGCCCCATTCTATCATTTTTTGTAGATCATCCTATAATGCACGGTAGGTGTCAGTGTTGTGATCAGACATCTGGTGGTAGTGACAGAATTGGTCCAACTTGAAATGTCGTGGAACCGAGGGCTCATTTGGTGCTACGAAGGTGGGGTTCCTTAGTAGCTTGCAGTACCTGTCATGTTGGCGACGAGCATTCTCTGCTACGTGTTTGTATTGGATTTGCCCAGCTTTAAGGAGTTGCTCTAGTAGTTCAGAAGGTCATGCAGGTAACGATGTGTACTTAGAGTGATCCTTGCACTGAAAGTTGGGCCTTGGGGTGGCCCCTGTTGTTGCAGGTGGGTTGGTACTAGTGTTTGTTTTTTTTGTGCTTGCGGCTACAGTTTTCGTTGTTGTCTGTTGTTTGGCAACATGGTTGTTCTTGTAAGCCACATAGGTAGGATCATTGCTGGTTTGTGCAGCTTGTTCAATGTTCTTGATCTGTGTGAAAGCTTGGCTCAATGTTTGAACACTTAGGTAGTACAATTTTGACTTAACGAAGTCATTGACAGCTCCCTTCAGAATTGTAAGCAAATATGTTTCAGGGATGGGTTAATGAAGTTCGTTAAGGGTTGCACTCCATCGTTGGATGAATTTCTGCACAGGCTCAAGTGGTGCTTGTTTCATCTGTATTAGAGTGTCTAGTGTTGCTTCAGGCTTTAGGTTGTACTTAAACCTAGTAACAAATTGGTGTAATAGATCCTCCAGAGAGGATATGGAGTTACGTGACAGGGCTTGGTACCAGTCTAAGGCTACGCCCATTAAGGACATAGCGAACATGCACAAGATTGCATGAGGCCAAGCTTGAAGCAATAGAGTTTCTGATCGGAAGGTTACCAAGTGAGCGTTTGGATCTCCCTTCCCGTTGTACTTGGTTAACTGGGGCAGTGTGATTCCCTTGGGTAAAGCTAATGGTGGCACTAAAGAGCTAATTGGATCATTGTGGTAAAAGTCCAATACTTTAACTTGTTTAGTGTTTGCTGTTTTGAGGTGCTTTACCTCATCAGCTAATGCTTGCATCATTTGTTTGGCTTCTACCCACTCTTGAGCGATAGGAAGATTAGTTGGTTGGGGAGATTGTTGGGTTGTCATTTGTTGTTGTGGAGCAATGTTCAGAGTTGTGGTTGTGGGGTGTGGCACGTTGAAGTGAGTGGGTTGTTGAACAAGGGGTACGGTTCCTTGCCTAGCCACAAACTATGAAGTGACACCCTGAATGTGTGGGGCCAATGTAATGAAAGTGGCCCCATGTGTTTGCACTAGCGGCATGTACTAGGTGGACGTGGACGTGGGTAGTCTATGTCAGGATGCCAGTGCTTGTGTGCTCTTTGACGCATGGTGAGGGATTGTCTATCCCATGTGAGGGTGGAATGATGGGTTCACGTAGGTGTGGGGACTGAGGGTGTGGTATGAATCCTTAGGTTCAGATTGTGCCTCGAAGTTATCTATATCATGTTGGTTTTGGGGCTCCTCAGTGGGTCACCGTGTGTTTTGGCCCCTTGCTAGAAGGAGTTGAGAGACGAGTCGATGGTGAGGCACAGAAAGGGGGATGATGTCATATACAGAGGGGACGAATTCATGACCTCCCATGTATATGTGCTTGAAGTTTTGTTTTGCCTCCTATTCTGTGGTGTCAAGAGGAAGGTTGGCTTGAATCTTCACACAAATAAAGTTGTATTGTTCTTGTGTGAGGATTACGAAGGTGCGTGCGTTAGAGTTCTGAGATGACTCCATGGTGATGCGTGCTTGGGCAAGGTCCATTGTCAAATTTTTTAAATGTTTGAATGTGATAGCGTAAACTAGTGAAAATTTGATTAAGTGTTGGACAATGAATGAAGAAAATTCTAAGTGTTGGCAACGTATACCAAAGAGTCATAGCATACAGACTGGCTTGACAACGTGCAGATCTCAACATGCAGGCTTTAGCGCGTAGATCTTAGTGTGTAGATCTCAGCGTGTAGGCCTCAACGTGCAGATCTTAGCATGCAGATCTCACCATGCAGGCCTTAGTGTGCAGATCTTAGCATGTAGGATTCAGTGTGCAGATCTCAGCATGCAGGCCTCAGCGTGCAGATCTCAGCGTGTAGGCCTTAGTGTGCAAATATCAGTATGCAGGCTTCAGTGTGTAGGCCTCAGTGTGCAGATCTCAGCGTGCAGGCCTGGCGTGTAGCGTATACATGCTGGGTGTGTAGCAAATGAGGCTGAACAGGGTGCAGATCTGAAATATTTGAAGTTAGATCTACACTGACTGAGTGCAGATCTAGGAAAATCGACTGTAGATCTAGGGTTGTAGGAAGTAGCTCTATGAGATGGACTAGCAAATCTGAAGAGATCTATGCCGGGTCGGAGTAGATCTAAGCAAAGAGAGGCCCTCCTTTTAGCGCTATTTTCTGTACTGTCCAAAATTGTTGATGCAAGGCTGGAAGGGGACAAGCACCACGGGATTTGTAGAAGAGCACAGAAGAATCTACCTTTGCTTGAGGATGAGCTGGAACTGACGAAGGTAGAGTACCTTGGGTGGTCCGCATGTAGATCAGATAAGGATTTCCCCAACGTATGCCAATGTGCAATACGCTGGGTTATGTGTAAACAACGTAATAAACGTAAACTAGAACATAAACATGCAAGGAAACAAACACTGAGGCAACCAAAAATGGATGAAAACTATAGCAAATCTTAACCAGGAATGAAGCAACTTTATTGCAAAAAATGAAGATTACAGTGCACTGGTCTGAACGTAGTTGTGGATCTAACACAAGGTGGACGAAGAGCCCTGGTGGATGTGGAGAGATGATGGTATGTTGGTTTAGAATACAGGAACAGTGTGAAGGCTGTATGCTCAGTGTGCAGGGTAGAAGTCTAGCATATAGGGTTTGTGCTCCGATTTGCTAAGTGTCCTGGGTTCTTCCTCCTCTGTTTTTCCAAAATTGCCTCCTCTGATCTAGTGAAAAATTGGGGTTTTTATAAGGTTTTGGGTGTTGGATTCAGATCTGGAAGGGTATGAGTGGTTGTGGATGAGAGAATTTCAGGTTGGATGACGTGTGGCTACATTGACCAAGTGCAAAAAAATGAAATTTTACAAGTGTACAGCGTGAACCATGCCAGCGTGTACACGTTGGGCATATACACTCCACACACTGGACAGCGTATGGGTAAGCACGAAGAATTTTTAACCAAATTTTGAACTATGAAGCTAGTTTTGAGCATTGATCTGGATGCTTGATGTCTTGAGGATGTTTCTTGTTGATTTTGGGCTCATTTGACCTTGATTTGATAGGGTTTTAGGAGGCTCCAAAAGTGTACACGCTGGGCATGCAGGCCAGCGTGTGGGCATGCAAACTGTAGTTTTGGAGCCTAATCTTGTACATTGGGGTTGGTTCCTTATTGCCTGAGTGTTGGTAGTTCTCTAGGGCATCTGGGGGCTCATTTTGGCTTCATTTTGACTAAGTTTTGGGCATGTTTCTAGTGTGCACGCTGTGCTGCATGCTGGGCGTGCAGGGTGGGCATGCAGGGCTAAAAATGACCCTTATGATGCCTAAAATTGATGTTTATGGAGCCTGTGGACTTGTAGATTCATTTAACATGCCTTGAGGACTAACTCCATGTCAAAATATTGCCTAAAATGCCCGATCAACCTTGTTCAAAGTGGTGCATGTTGGGCTGCACTCTAAGCGTACATGCTGAGCATGCAGGCTAGCATACAGGCATGAAAGTACCACTTTTCAAGGTAAAAACTTGATTTTTGGGATCCCAAGATGATGCCTAATTATTTCCCTACCTTTGGGAGTTTATTGCCTATGAAAATCATGCTCTAAGCGTCTGTTTTGGTCTATCTATGATGGTACACGTTGGGCATGTAGGCCAGCGTGCAGGCATGAAAACCCATCATTTGGAGCCCAAAAATTTAATTTCAAATGCCTGAGAGCTACCAGGGACCCTTGGGAAGGTCATAGGTGGTCTAGAGCTTCAATTCTAGCATGTTTGGAGGAGTTTTTGGAGGTCAAAAGTTGGTGCACGCTGGGCTGTACGCTGGGCGTGCAGAGTATGTATGCTTAGCATACACACATGTAAATGCATCATTTCGAGGTCAAAACTTGATTTTCAGGTGCCCATGATGATGCCCAATAATTGCCCTACCTTTGGGAGTTGATTTCAGGTGAAAATATTGCTGTTTGGTGCCTATTTTGAGAGATCCTTGATGCTGCACGCTGGGCGTGTGAGCCAACGTGTAGGCAGGAAATAACCCGTTTGGTACCCAAAAGTTAATATTTAGGAGCCTGAGACCCACTTGGGACCTTAGGAAAGGTCATGGGGAGTCTAGACCTTTGATTCTGGCCTATTTGGAGGAGTTTTTGGAGTTCAAAAGTTGGTGCATGCTGGGCGTGCAGAGTATGTATGCTTAGTGTACACACATGTAAATGCATCATTTTGAGGTCAAAACTTGATTTTTAGGTGCTCATGATGATTCCCAAAAGTTGCCCTACATCTGGGAGTCAATTTTAGGTGAAAATCTTGCTGTTTGGTGTCTGTTTTGAGAGATCCATGATGCTACACGTTGGGCGTGTGAGCCAGTGTGTAGGCAGGAAATGACCTGTTTGGTGCCTAAAATTTGATTATTATGAGCTTGAGACTTTCTTGGGACCTTAGGAAAGGTCATGGGGAGTATAGACCTTTGATTCTGGCCTATTTTGATGAGTTTTTGAGGCCTAAAAGTTGCTGCACGCTGAGCTGCATGCTGGGCGTGTAGGTTGGCGTACATGAGTGAAAACCCATTATTTGGAGCCCAAAATTTGACTTTCAGGTGCCTGAGAGATATTGGGGACCTTGGTGAAGGTCCTGGGGGGTCTAGATGCTCAATTTTGACATGTTTTGGCTCATTTTTGGGGCCCAAAAGTTGTTGCACGCTGGGCCATACGCTGGGCATGTATAGGCCAGCGTACAAGATGCATACTTAGTGAAAACCAAGTATTTTGAGCTCAAAATTTGCCAGGTTTGATGCCAGATGTCATTGTAGTTTTCTGTGGTCCCAAGGAACCATTTCTTACTCATTTTGACTCTATTTAAAGCTATCTATGAGGTCCTCAAGCTTCAGTCATGCTAGGGAGCATCATGACTTAGCTCGATTCTTGTTGGAGAAACGCTAAGCTCAGAATTTTGTGGTGTTTCAATGAGCAAGTTTTTGATGTTTGAATGATAGGTGCGCAAGCTAGAAATTTCATGGAAGAAAATTTCAACTCCCTTCGCATGGATAGTGAAAAATGATGTTGATGCATGGGCAGGGGGGGGGGGGGGATCCATATATATATTTTTTGTGGATGCGATATCATGTACCCACTAGCATAGACCTGATATCATGTTGAACTTGATATTGGGTACTTGATATCGTGTCCCTTTGAAAATAAGGTACTTGGAAAAATTGATGAATTTTCAAATTTCCAAGATTAAAAATGAAATATTTAAGGTTAAATTGAAAGATCAAAGGTAACGTCGAAGAGGCCTAAAGGCACCAAAATTGTAATGAAGTGGAATTTTACAATAAAGTTCATGAATAGGGTGAGGAAAAAGGACATGTAGGGGTGCATAGGAATATTTGAATTAAAATGATGATACAGGAAAGGATAACTTTAGCAATGTAGTACTCGGAGGGTATAAGATGATGTGATGATGATGTGCAATGAGTGCAAATTACAAAAGTTACATAAGTGGGTCCTCCCCAAAGCAGGTTCTTACCTATCATGCCCTTACGTAACCACACCTAAAAATGTCCGTAGGTACTAAAAGGGTTAAATGTAATCCACACCAATGCAACAAAACACACACATGTAGATACCACTGTAATGAGGTATGAATTCTATGCTACACAAGACACAAGTCAAAAATACATGAACAATGAGATCAGATGAATTGTAGAAGGGATTGCAGAGATCGGGAAATGAGGTGATTGATCCTAGGCACAATGAATCTTGAGTGTAGGGCATGATTAATGTGTCATTAGCCTGTCACTCCAAAATCAAGACCAAGTCCATTCCTCCGATCAGTGACATTGCATTGTTTCATCCAATGATGGACAACCATAAGAGCACCATGACAACAAGGCATATGATCACTTGGAGTTTTGTCCAAGGGAGGAGTGTTTTAAGTTTTTTTGTAGAATGTTCTTGTTTGATCTTTTCTTTTCTTTTCTTCTTTCCTTCTTCTAGCTGCTTTGATGCTTGTCCTTTCCAACAGTGAACCAAAGAAGCTGCCAACCTTCAAGCATGGGTGCACGTCTTTCTAGTGGAACCCCTAGAATAGCATTGAGTTTCTTTATTGAGTGCCTTTATTACTCTTACTCCCATTTTTTGTTAGATCTACAAGGACCTTAGTACAACCCAACTACATGATAGCACCTACAGAGAATCCACAAGTCCCCTTGATGTCACACCCTGGCCATTCCCTCTTAGTTTATCATTTTTCACTCTAGGCATAATAAGCACAAAGTTACTTTAAGTTTTAATGATGTCAACAATATCATCATAGCCAGAGTAGAACCTCTTATTAATAGAATGGATGGGTGGATGTTGTGGGCTCACTGTCCAAAAAATTAATCACCTGAGACTTGATAGCATAAAACAACACCTCAACTGATGAGTCACATGAGTATTTTATTCATCGATGAGATTACCCTCAAAAAGATAAAATAATAAATTAAAAATGAAGAACTAGAAAAAAAATTGTAAAATCAAAAAAAGGAAAAACATTTACTAATTCTACTTGTTAGAATGGAGGATATCCCCCATAACTAATCCTTTGAGTATGGCTAGAATTAATAAATGGAAAATTTGGATCCAGGCATGTTGAAAATATTGGGGTTCAGTCATATCCAAACCATTGGGTGTCTTTTGATGTGGTGGTTGGAATGTACCCAAATTGGGGTTCACACACTTGATTAAAGTTGCCATAGTGGTGCAAATTATAAGAGGTGGTCATGTGATAAGGAGTTGACCCACTATGGCACCTGTGATCGTAAGATGGTATGCAAGGATCAATATGTGTCCCTATGTGGTTATATTCATTGGGCCACATGGTTGTTGGAGTGTTGATTAGTGGCCTTGATAAGGTAATAGGAGGTGTTGAGTTTGAATGAGAAAATGCATCACAGCATTGGACTTGTGTTGAGTTGGTGGGTGCAATCGTTTTAGAACCGTGCTGTCTCTTTCTATGGTCATGGTTAAAGAAAGGATACTTTTGATGTTGTGGAGGACCTCCACTGCTGTTGATAGTAGTAGCACAAGTAGCATTCATGGGTTGGTGCTATGGTGCAAAAACTTTTGGCACAACTGGTGGCAATGTAGAAGGAGCTGAATGATGAAAATATTAAGTGCGAAGAGAAGTGTAAGGAACATGAGGTGGTGATCTTGTTGGAGAGGACATGGGTTGATAGTACTTAGGAGAATGATAATGATGTGATGAAATAGAGAATGTTGACACAGTTGGGGAAATAGGATGTTGAACATAATAAGTGCTTGGGTTTGGATGGTATGACGGGTATGACAAGTTTGATGGTTGCCTCCCGCATGACTGGGGTTCTCCAATGAATTGCCTTACTATTTGTTACATCATCATAGTCTTGTGAGAGAGACATTGTTGTGAATTGTGTGTGACTTATTGGAATTAGTTTCTTTCTAAAAGATATATTGTCAAGGCTTCGTGACAGTGATCTTGAATGATGTAACTAATATAAATAACTAGCACCATCCCCAGCAACAACACCAATGATGAGTGGTTAGGTACCCGTACACTCAACCATACAAATATGAGCATGTACACATGATCCGATCAAACTTTGTAGACAGACTAGTTGTTGTATCTAGATAGTTACACGTTGATCACAGTTTGCTATCTTTCCACTTGGACTAGTATTTTCTTTATCACGTATGGTTTAGTCTAGAGTGAGGTGACTGATGGGATCCTAAACTAATGCTACTTCTAGAGATGATGGAAAATAATCTTGACTTAAGCTAATAGAAAATAAAAAGTGAAATCTAATCTAGCCTAAGTGTGATGAGCATCCGTCCTTGATCATCCGTGCACATCTTGGACCTCGTGTACTACTTCTGGGATTATCAAGCACACATTACTTGAGCACTCCTAGATACGCTATTGGGTTACCAAGTAGTTACACTTAAATGTTCATGATTAAGTTGTACTCATTCCGCATTTAATAATAGGAATAGTAAATGATGATAAAGGAATATTAATGAAAAAATAAATAAATAGAAATTAACAATTAAAGTAATTAAAATCTAAGTGAATGTTGCAATGATGGAATAATCTCAATCTTTATT
>MNCI01037200.1:164966-217804 GCA_015680685.1 Gnetum montanum | reverse complement strand
GGGTGTTGGTGAACACTAAAAATAAAATATATTATGAAGAAAAAATTTAGAGTATAGTCATACAGAAGCAGCAAAGAGATGTGAAACTCTAGCAAAACATAAAAGGTATGGACCAACAATTTTGGAGATGTCTTTTCAAGTTTTCATCATTACATTGAATCTTGAAAAACTTCCCTCTAAATAGAAAAAGGATTAGACCTTGCCTTCTTTTAGAAGTACCCTTTTGGGTTTTCACTTCCTTCTTAAATTAAATGGTAAATCCTAAAAAAAAACTAGCATCATCATGAATTCACTATTCCGTTATTTTGGAAATTCAACCCCCCTTTGAGATGACATAATTTAAAAGCTTGATACAATAAGGTGTTGGTTAATTTATTATCTTAACACATATAGTTAGCACTATACATAGGTAAAAATTAGATCGAATACAACTCTTGTAATTATGTAGGAAACACTTTTTCTCCACATGTCCTTCTTTGAGTATTTAATCCCAAAGTTTTATATTACAATGATTTACCAACCCATATCGAAAAAGATGTGACTAGATTAAAACTTCAAATGAGAATATTGATGAGTAGCAAGGTACCTCCTACGCCCAACCATTCGAATCACAAGCGTTCCCGTGTGATCCAGTCGAATTCCATAGACTATAATTACTAATTACACTAGAGTTAAACAGTGTGTGCGTGTTATCCATTCGTTGTCTTCCCAGTCCCACTTGTGGAATGCAAGTGTATGGTTAAGTATGACTGAGGCATACGCTTTTTATTATTTTGTGTTTTTATGAAATTACTCTCGTAGAACAAAGATGAAAGTAAGAGTGATTAATTACTAAGTAAACTATGGTCTAATCTAGCCTAACAAAAGTAACCATTCCCAGTTCTTGGATACATCCTAAACTTTATGTGAACATTACTGGGTTGTCAAACGCTAATTGTTTCTAAGCTACCAAGTGTCACACATATGTTCGAAGGGGTCATGCTTGTGTATTTTAATGATTTGCTTGATTGATCAAAATTAATTACTGTATCAATAACATTAATGTAAATTGCATGAAATCACAATATGTAAATGCATAAGAAAGAAAGTCTCAAGTGCTATAAGGAATGGATCAAAGAGTTCGTTTGTATTGCCAAAACAATGATGTGCTTAGGTACATCAATGCTTGAATAAAGATCCGTTCACACTTAGACCTTCTACTATGGGCACTCGGAAAATATTATAAGTTTCAAATGGACAAATTGCAAGAGTTTTGCTACTTGACTACCAAAAACATACTCCCAATTATTAGCCTGAGTGTTGTCTTTATAGACTTGGGAGTAACCCTACGATATTGAATATATGATATTTCATCTTGGGCTATGATATTGCATACCCGATATCGTGTATCTAATATCGCAACAACCTTCATATTAGAGTATTAAAAAACACAATTCATCATACCCCCATGACTGAATGAAAACTCATCCTCAAGTATAGAAGAAGAGGAAAAAGTACTTTACAAAATATATTAGGGGGTGTGGACTTATTTGACTGACATGTAGAGTGACACAGAGAAAATAGACAAATACAGAAGTGCCCGAGCATACAATATTACAATTGTGTACAAAATTGGGTGTTCATAATAATAGGAAAGAACACCAATGGATCCAAAGAACATCCAACCCCTCTTTACAACAGAAGAATGAGGGAGAGGTAGAAGAGATCCAATGGTCATGAACAATCTCTCACGNTGAGGGAGAGGTAGAAGAGATCCAATGGTCATGAACAATCTCTCACTAGTGATATGATTGCATTCTTCTTGGTGACGATAGTCCTACTTCCAGTTCACGCTTCCCACTGCAATCACAACAAACCCAAGGATTAGTATATAGTGTACCAGATAATGGCTAAATACCTTGTCTCATCGGTGATTTTATCTAGCCAAGTTGTGATTGTGATAGATTGGTTGCTTGATGTTGTTAGTGAAAAGATTGACGAATGGGTTAAGTAAGAGAAGCGATTCATACAATTCAGAAAAAAGCTTAACACAAGGAATACTGGAAAGAGATTATTTGCAACAATAAAAATAAGTTTATTACAAATGTATGTGAAGGTGTGTACAATTGGATGACATGGATGGAATAAATAAAAAGAATTTGATTGTAACAATGTCTAAGGGTAAAGAACTTAACTTAACCAAACAAAAAGATATGTAAGTGGGTTGTCCCCAAAGTAGGCATAGGCCTTTTATGCCATTGCATAACTTCAAATCAAGGAGTCCATGGGCACCATGGATGATTAATGGTTATGGAAAGTTAAGTACAAAAATCCAAAAATAACTGACTGAGAAACCCAACACATCAAACCAAAACATTAAATCAAAACATGAAACTGGCAGTGAGGTGGGGCATGGAAAGCATAGATGGATGACAAAGAAAGTGGAATGAAGTTCCTAATTATGGTCACATATAGTCCCTTGTGGATTTGTANGATGACAAAGAAAGTGGAATGAAGTTCCTAATTATGGTCACATATAGTCCCTTGTGGATTTTGTAATTAAATGACTTGGTAGGATCCATCCTTAGTTTAGATCAAAACCAACCACTTTTAGTGACTTTGCATTGACATTCTAAGGCTAGTACATCCCCTAAGACATAAGAATTCTCCCAAAAAATAACCACTATTCCAAATTGAAGTGAAGGTAGGAAGTGAGAAAGGGCCTTAGTTAGAGGAGATAAGACAAGTCTCATAACTAGTGATTGTAGCTCTTTTATTTGGTCTAAGGGCTGTACTTTGAATTCCCATGTTTTTTTTGGATGGGAACCACACCATGCAAAGACCCATGCATTTTTCACATTTGTTTTGTCCAACGGGTGTGCTTTGAATCCTCATATTTTTCTTTTGTGATGATGACCACACCATGCAAGGACTTATTTGACTTCCTATTGTGAAATGACGTAGAATGGTGAGAAGCTTATGAGCACACAGGAAAACAGTAACACACAAAGAATACTACATCCCTTTGAAGCCACACCTTGTCCAAACCTTTGATTCATTCCCAATTCCAGAAACTACACAAGTCACCAATTTATTAAAGTTGCATTAATGAAGAAGAGACTACATGCTTCCAAAACAAGGAAAACCATAAAGTATGTGAATGGGTGGATGATGTGGACTCACTACCTATTACATGAAAAGAAACTATATCCCAGTCATCCGTAATGACATTCAAAGTTAGAAACTAGACATCAATAATCAAATTACAAATGAAGCATACCACCATCAAGTAGTGCATTACCATTGTACCTACCACCTTATTAGCAAGAAAAAGAAGTAGAGAGAAACATAAAACACAAGCAAACATAACCATAAAAGAAAGTAAAAGAGTAGACAATAAATATTAAATATATTAACGATGGTGTAAAAAAAAAACTAAGAGATGACCAATAACCTTAAAAATATAAATATGTAAAATAAAGAAGATGAAAATAAAAAGTTGCAAAATAAAAAATATGTAAAACAAAAAAGGTCCAAAGATTGAGGAGCCTTAAGAGGTGTTAGTATGGATGGCCATCTCCCCCACGACAAAGTTGGAAGGGAGAGATCTAAAAGATTGAGTGTGGTTGTCCATCTGATGAGGTGTTTGGTGCATTGGTTGGCTTGAGCTCATGAAAAGGTTTTATTTTTTGAATGTTGACTAATTTTTTCTTATTTGGATTGTCAGGTTTGTAGATGATCATGGCCCTAGATGAAAAAGTCTCGTCTATGATGTAAGATTCTTCTCACAATGTTTGAAATTTGGTTCGTTGGGGTACATGTGTAGGTTTCCAATAAAGGACCTTGTCTTCTGGTTAAAATTTGAATTTTGTTATTTTGAGGTCATGGCATTTCTTGTTGAATGCCTTATGCGTTTCGTTGGATGTAGGGTCATTAATCAATTTTCATCTAGCAAGTCAAGGTTCATCAATCGTTCTTTCTATGCTAGATTTAGATTTAGATCAAGGTCACAGGTTGTATAGAGTGTACGGAGCTTAGATTGGATGGGCAATGTTAGTAGTTTTCTATACACAAGCTCATAGGTAGAATAACCTATGGAAAGCTTCCATGTGGAGCGATAGGCCCAAAGGGCATCATTTAATTTAGTGCTCCAGTCTATTTAGNAAGCTTCCATGTGGAGCGATAGGCCCAAAGGGCATCATTTAATTTAGTGCTCCAGTCTCTTTAGTATTTGCTAATGGTACACGTTAGGATTTTTGTAATCTCTCGATTAATGACCTCAACTTGACCATTGGCTTGGGGGTGATATGGTGTTGTGAGTTTATGTTTAACCCCTAAGCGTTGCATTAGTTTTGGGAAAGTGGCACCTGTAAAATGAGTTCCATTATCAGAAATTAATGCACAAAGTACACCAAACTTGTTTACAATGTTTTCTTGTACAAATTAAGCAACAGTGGTGGATGTACAGTCGATGATGGCTGCTACTTCTACCCACTTGGTACAATAGTCAATTGCAACTATTATATGTGCCTTTTCATTTGATAAAGGTGTGATGGAACCCATAAAGTCAATGCTCCAAATATTGAATGGCTCGAGAGGTTCTATCCATTGTTGTGGCCCTTGCATTCGAGCTGTCATTATACCATCCCTCTAGAAACAATCACAAGCACGGAAAAATTGGTGTGCATCCTTGAAGATTGTTGGCCAATAATACCCTACCATAAGGATTTTTATGGTTGTACATCTCCCAGCATAATGGCCCCCACAAGGACCTTCGTGAGCATCCTAGAGAATGCGCAATTGATCCATATCAGAGACACACCAATGTACCAGGCCATTGGAACAAACTTTGTGAATGTTTCCATTAATCTCCATGAAATGCTTGACTCGATGAAGAAACTATTGTTTCTTTTTAGTGTCCAGCCCTTGCAGCAGTTCTTGCTTGAGAAAATAAGTGAGGATGGTGTCATACCATTTTGGTTCATCGAGCATTTATGCATTAATAACACCTACAAGGAGAGATTCATCAAGGAATTGATCAGATAAAGGACTCTTTTTCTCCTTGTCGTCCCATCTTAGTTGCAATAAGTGATCTGCGACCACATTCTCCACACCTTTACGATCAACCATCGTGAGATTGAATTCCTGCAAAATCACCAGCCACCGTATGACACAGGGGCTCACCATTGGTTTGTTCATTAAAAATATAATAGCATTATAATATTGTTGGCACATTTAGCCATTTCATGGAACAGCAAAGGTGACAAAATATGAATGAGATATAGAAAATATTCAAATAAAAAAAATATATGATGGTTGTGTCTTATTGATATTTTAATGCTGAAAGTTTCATTTGGAAATTTGTTGGGTGAAGATATAGTAAAAGAAGACACTAACAAAAAGCTTCAAAGTGTTTCAACTTTCAAATGATACCTAGGAACCAATGGTGAAGGAAAATTTATCATGCTCTGGTGTGAGGGGAAGGTTGGAAAGAAATTGGAAAGCTTTATCTGTTAAAAAGAACCAAAAATCCTATTCATGAATACCCCAATAAGAAATCAAAATTAACCTTATTGTAGTCACCATTGTAAGATTTCAATGGACGTTTATACGGTAAAGAGCGGTTCACAGCCACTGTACGCATTTGACAAGATATTTCAAGAAAAAAATGAATGAAATAGTTGCAGCTGAGATTGTGCCCTGCACAAAGTGGTTTTGAGGATGAAGAATAGAGGATGGAGAATGGTTCAATGAAATCATGGTCATTTTCTCTGTTAATTTTTCCCGTATTTAATTTAATGGCCCATGGATGAAGCTGCAAACTATGTATTTTTCTATTTTGCCTTCATTTTTTGTGGGTAGCAATTTCAAGATAGACATTTAAATGCAGCCCAAGCATCTCCTGCTACAACTGATAGGAAAACAGTCCAAAAAAATGACCGTTCTTTCTCCTTCTTATCAAATCACGTTCGGATTCGTTAGGCAACGGATTGTACTGACGTCATCAGAGTAGGAGATCGGTGCAGGAGAAGTTTGAAGTGAGACCGGAGATAGACACATGAATTCAATGAAACCCTCCATCATTACAAGCGTTACTTCAAAAGAAGAATCTCCCACAACAGTGGTAGTTATTCTATGAACAAGTGTTTCTATGGCGTTGAACACACACGTGTGAGCCAGGGCCAGGGCCTCACTCCACAACTCGTGGGTAGAAGATAAAGAAGCCTAAGCTAGCAGAGATGGGGTTTTGAAGGGTACAACGTGGTAGAATCGAAAGCTCTGGAAAATGTGGATTTATAGCATCCCCTGTCAACAAGCCAAAACAGAACTTGATTCAGTAAAAGAGAAGAAACACGTTTGCATCCAGTGGCACCGTTGTTGGTTATACGATTAACTAGGGAGATGTGCACCATTAATAGTTACCTTTCTGGTGGATGCTAGAATTACGCTAAATGTTCGTCTGCCAAGGTGAAGATAAGATCAACACGTTACCTCCTTTAGTTAAAACAAACCCGATGCCACTGCCGATGGATGCTAGAATTATGTTGAATGTTCGTCTACCAAGGTGAAGATAAGATCAACACGTTACCTCCTTCAGTTAAGACAAACCCGATGCCACTGCCGATGCCTGCTGTTTTGATGGTGCTATTGGAACAAATGGACACGACATTATTCCAGATGTCAAATGCAGCTACAACCACATGTTTTAATGAGAAAATCAAGAAGGAACAGAAAAAGACAGGACTGAACCACCGTAAGCTCTGCATCCACGTTGCCTTGAATTTCAGCTATTTTAAGAAAGGTCCCCTTAACTATAACTCTGAAAAATTAAATTAAAATTAATTAATTTAGGTATGCATAATGTAAGAGATACATATGACATTGAGAAAAGGAAAAAAAGATATTTTTAGGATTTTCAGGATATTTTATTTGTATAACCAAAAGGGGATATTTGTATAACTAAAAGGAGGGATTTAGTTAATTTCCATTTTATTACTTTCACAAGGATCACTAGGGCTTAATGACATTTAAAATTCTAAATTAAATAATTAAAATAAATTGGGAATTTTGGATTTATTTTAATTAGTTAATAAATAAAATATTATAGGCTATTGCTTACAAAAANTAGTTAATAAATAAAATATTATAGGCTATTGCTTACAAAAACAATAGTTGTAATATTTACAAATATTAGTGTTATCATAAATTCCTCCTAACTTTATGTATAACTTCCTAACTACATAACTTCCTCCTAACTAAATGGGTAAGTTGTAACCTTCTTACTTAGGAGAAAAGTTAGCTAGGATATTTTGGAATGTAACTACCTTATGAACCTTATAAAATGGCTTCAAGGGTAAGAAGATAAAAAAAGGGGGGAACTTTGGAGAAGACATTGGAATCACACTTTGGAAGGCTACTAGTTAGCACTTGGGCTCTCACTTGGAGAAACACTTTGAGTCTTGGGAGAAGAGCATTGTAAAGAAGAAATTGTGAACGATTGCTTGATGGCTTGCTAAAGAAAAGATTTCAGCCTCTTTGTCATAGTCCTGTGAGTTATGTTTTATTTTTATTTTGTTTAAATTGTGTAGCTAGTGGTTTAGATAGTATCATCCTTGGCAAGTAATTTTGGGATTTTTAGATTGCTCTTATTGTTCTTGTTGCCCGATAGGAATTTCTGTTAAAATTTTGCCATAAAAGCGCTTGTGTTTAAAAGCCTTAAGAGTATTTTAGTAGTAAATTCTATTATTGTGCAATGTATAAGAACTGCTATTGGAATTATTGTAAGAGAGCCTCTGCTTGTAGTTATGCTATTGAACGATTCAATAGTCAAGAGGGTTCAGAAAATCTTTGGTATTTTGATGGGACTAGAATAGCTTCTTTTTATCTTTAAAGTGAATCTCTATGGTATTTCAATCAGAAATTGTCAAGTCTTTTGAAGGTTCTGTTAAATGCAATTGTTAACATCCATTATCTAGCCAAAATGGTGTCTCGTATGTGGTAGTTTACNAAAGCCTTAAGAGTATTTTAGTAGTAAATTCTATTATTGTGCAATGTATAAGAATNTAGCATAGTAGGATTGTCTTGAAGAAATTGCTTATTTGAACCTTGGAAGTTTCAACAATTCATAGTTATTGACTCTANGAAATTGCTTATTTGAGCCTTGGAAGTTTCAACAATTCATAGTTATTGACTTTGGGATAGCTTTATTGCTAAGTGTTTACTCGTGTCATTTTACCTTGTTTAAATATTTGAGGTCCATGCAAATCTGCTTTCTTTTCTGTCTATTTCCATTGAATCTTGCTCTATTTCTAGTTTTCTTGTGGAATTATCTCTTTCTCTGGGGAGAATTAGAAGTAGATTCGCAGAGTTGTGCTCAAATTTTTTTGCAAAATTTTATTTGTTACAAGTAGGTATTATAAGGACCACGTAGACTAGGCAATTGAACAAAATAGGAACTCTCAACAACTCACAGTGTTTGGCAAAGTTGGCTAAATCTCTTTAAGATAAGTCATTTGTAGTTTACACACAACGTAATTGTTTCATATTTCACAATCGCACGCCGCAATACCACACACACATACTCACATTAACTATTGAGTCTATTTGGAGGTATCTGGGCTTTGGTGTTGCCAGAGACCAACAAGCATCTAAACCCTGTTCAAGGACACTCGTTGGCGGTCGTGTCCCAAACGGTCGCCAACAAATATGTGTGCACAAATACTTTGTAACCAAGCACATAGTGCCTAAACTTCCTTAAAGCAAACACCACTACCATCAACTTCTTTTTTGTAGTGGCATAGTTCAGTTGTGCACTTGTAATGCTCTGGCTTGCATAGTCAATATAATATGGATGTTTTTGATCATCCATCTACATAAAGACTACCCCCAAAGCATAATTTAATGCATCGGTCATCACATGAAACGGTCTAGACCAATCTGGTGCTTGAAGAATGGGGGTTTCAATGAGCTTTTGCTTCAAATTTTGAAATATTGCTTCACATGTAGGGATCCAGAAAAATGATGCATCTTTCTTTGTTAATTCTACCAATAGCTTGGTGATTTTGAAAAAATTCTCGATGAAGTGCTAGTAGTAGCTAGCATGACCAAGGAATGACCACACTTCTTTGATTATTTTGGGTTGATGGGTTATTCCTTGGATGATCCTTATTTTTTAAGGGTCCACCTTGATTTTTGCTTTTGATATGTAATGCCCAAAGACTATGTCGTTCTAGACCATAAGATGGCTTTTTTGCCAATTGAGCTAGAGGTTTGTTTCAACACATCTCTTCAAAACCTGCTTAAGATGGTTTAGGGCTTGCTCAAACATAGCTCTGTAGGTAGAAAAATCATCCATAAAGACTTCTACCCCACTACTGATCTATTATTGTAAAACGCTGAGAACTAATCATTGAAATGTGGCTTGGGCATTACATAAACCAAATGGCATCTGACAGTAAGCAAAAGTCCCTCAAGGACTTGTGAAAGTATTCTTTACCTGGTTCTCTGGTGTAATCCAGATTTGATTGTAACCAATATAACCATCCAAAAAGTTGTAATAGTTGTGCCCTGAAATGTTGTCCAGCACTTGGTTGACGAAAGGCAATGCAAAATGATCCTTGAAAGTTGCCATGTTGAATAGCTGGAAATCAATGCACACCCACCACTTGCCTCCTTTCTTTGGTACGATCATGAGTGGACTAACCTACTTACTATCTGTGATAGGGTAGATGAATCCTACCTTAAGGAGTTGTTCAATCTCCTCTTTAACAATCTGCTTTAACTTGGGATTCAAACAACGCTACGGTTGTCATTTTGGTTTGATGGCGGGGTTAGTGTATATTTGGTGCTAGCATGTTCTTGGAGCTATCCCAAAGAGTTCAAAATATAACCAGGTAAAGGCTGCTGACCATTTTTCCATAACTTTTATCAACCATTTCTTTTGTTCTATAGCAAGATTAACATTAATGAAAATTGTCTCCTATTTTTCAAAAATATGTACTCCATTCTAGCTGGTAGTGTCTTTAATTCAAGGGATTCTTGTTTAAAATTGTCAGGAATTTTCAGCTCATCCCGATTAACATCATCATTTGCTCCTTTGGAGAGCTAGTGATGAACTTGCTCGAGTTCATTCATACTTGCAACATATTCATACATTAGATCCTCGGTAGGTTCCATGTATAATGTATTGCTACTAGCATTAGTTGTTAGCCATTGGGTGCCCTCTTGTTTTGTCATTGCTACATACAAACATCTTTAGATCTCAATTTCTGGTGCACACTACTTGCATGCAGAGATAGATGTTTTCTTTATTGACCATAACTTTTGTACACAATGGCACCCTAAATCGCTATACATGATACATGGAACTCTCTTATTCTCAATATTTCCAAATTCATTTTCTTTTGATATCTCCAAGGAAAGATCTCTAATGCCCATTATGGCATCAATAGTAATTAGCCATGCCCTTCCCATAATAATTGGAAAGCCCCCCTTGTAGTTCACCACTTTGATTACTAGGAAATTAGTAGGATATGACCATCCACAAATGGTGGTGATGATGTCCTCAACTAGTTCTAATGGAACAGTGATGGACTGGTTTGCCAATTTCAACTACATGTTTCTCTTCTTTAAGGAAGGAAGGTTCCACATTGTGTACATCTCATGCGAGATCAAATTAACACTGGAACTAGAGTCAAGAAGAGCTTTACAAGGCTCATTCCTAGCAATTTGCAAGTAAACTAGGGGACTTTTTGGGTAGGTTACCAGCTCAAATCCAATCAGATACAACATGTGTCAACATTATAGTATGGATTCGAGAGGGATTTTGGTTTGAAGAGGACTCAAATAGAGAGGAAACAGAGGAAGTTGGAGGAGTAGGATTACCAACCACCAATGTGTCTGAGGGCTTTGGTGGATTGTGAGGTTGAAAGAAAGGTTTTTTCTTTGTTCATGGTACCCACTTAATGGGTTAATCAATTGTAGATTAATTGCCCTCATAGCATTCCTTTGTTGTGGTTGTGTAGGCAATTTACCCTGCATGGACAGAGTAAGTGGTAGCTATGTAGGAGGTGGAGGAGTAGGTGCAAGGACAGGAGGTACATGAGGGTAGTAGGTGGCATACCTCCTTGGATAGGGTGATTAGTATGTTTTAGGAGGGTAGTGGTGAGGTTGGTAAGTGGCAACATGACTAGAGGAGTCCCTTAGAGATGAAGGATTTTGAACATAGTAACCATAGGGATCTAGTTATTGGTAAGGGTACTATTGCCTTGGAGGTGGAAATACTCATGATTGTGGTTATTTCCATTGTTGGTACAATTCATAGGGTTGTGGAGGAGTTCCACTTGGATAGTATTGCTGTGGTTGGTGAAATTATCGAGGATTGCCTTGTGGGTAAGGCAATCTTTTGGGTGTTTGCCTTTGTGCAAGTCGTGGATGTAAGGCATACACCTCAGATTCTTGCAAGTGTGATACAACTGGGCAACATTCCTTAGGATGTTCATATTGGCAGACGTCACACCCACCATCATCATTTGAATTGCTATCCGTAGCCATTTTATCTTTATCCTTAGATATGGCACGTTCAGCCTCCTTACATCTCCAATGCTCATGCTCACCACTTTGCTCCTTGGACTCTTCAAAAATTTTTAAGATAGCTTGAAACTTATTGTTCATGGAGTTTGATAATTGATCAAGCTTAGCTATGATTTTTTATTGCAATTTTTGGAATGGCAAGATTTTCTAATTAATGACCTCATCTTTGGCGAATTCATCCTCACTACCACAAAATAAAATCACCTTCTTTCGAATAGAAGGGTCTCTATTGTATTCTTCTATACTTTTATGTTTTCTCAGCTCTCCCTCCTCCTTGGCTACATGTTTAATTAATTTTTGAATTTGATGGATGCTCAACTCCATTAATCTCCCTTGAGCATATACGCCAAGGGTTTTCCTAGTTTCAGACCACAACCCATCTATGATATGGCAAAGCTAATTAAGCTAAGAGTATCCATGGCCGAGACACCTATGCAATAGAGAGTAGTATTGGCCAATAGTAGCATCCAAGGGCTCATGATTCTCTTATTTCCACCCTTGAATTTATTTTGTTAGATTGGATACTTGGGAGTACATTTGATATTTGTCATTGAATAATTCCAACATCATACTCCAATGCCTGATTGATTCTAGTTCCAAGGATTGATACCAATTTTTTGCTTCCTTTATCAGTGTCCTTGGAAATAATTTTAGCTTTTCCCATTTGTTCTCAATATTATGCAAGGCACATGCATCTTGGCAGGCCTGGAGATGATTTTGTGGATCAGCATCATATCCTTCGTCAAACCAAGGGATGTTATTCATATCAAACCTCTTTATTCTACTGTCCTTCACATGCCTTGTTGGAATCCTCACAGCCTTTGCAATATTCAACATGCCCCAAGTAGCAAGTAGAGGTTCATTAAGGTCATGATGGTGGTGCCTACAATGTTCCCTATTGGCCCTTCTTTCTTGAGGATGCGCCTCTTTGGATTGCCCACATCTTTGGTCACGACTATCCCGATGGTCCCTTCTATTGTTTTGGTCCTGTCAGTCACCTCCATCATGGTTATTTCTTTTGTGGCCATGATCTAAACTAGAAGAAGAAGAAGATGATGATGATGAAGGGGAAGAAGAAGGAGAACTTGCTCCACGTTGACATCTATCACCCTTTCTTTGATGCTTGTAACCACAATCGCAATCATGATCTCCTTTTTCCCCCTTTTCCTGACTTGCTTCTCTAGATCCATTTTTGTCATTGGATTTGTTTTGACGAAAACCTAGATTATGGATTGTGGGTTGTACATTCTAGTTGAGGGCTCCTTGAACAAAGTTAAAGAGCGGAGAATCACTAAAGAAGTGATCATCTTCATCAATTGGGCCAAGTAGAGGTGGAAAGATATTTGACCCATTGCCCTTCATAAGCTTGTGTTGGTGTTCCAACTAACAATCCCTTAATTTTTACACTTTAGTGGGATGATAATCCCTTGAGTCAGGATCTTGCATCTCGTATTCTCCATGGAGATGTTGAAGTTTGTGTCATGTGAGCATTAGTTGGAGCATTGCTGGAACAAATCGGTTAAGTGGCAACACAATGTTGCCTTCCATATCACACCACCAAATTAGTTCATCTTGATGCAAAATGAAGGTAAAGTCTGGTACATACTCATCAAGATGAGCATATACCACCTAGTATTGTTGAGGAACCTGAACTACCTTGGGTAGAGATGGGCTCCTATGAGAAGAAGACATTTTGTGTTAATAAACTTGTAAATAGTGTGCAGTTAAGGTTTAATTTAATGATAATAATTTTTATTTTCATAGGATATGACTCTTAGGGTTCAAACAATGAGGTTACTAAGTTTCACTAGGTTTAGATAGTGCACAAAGAACTACAGTCCCCGACAATGGTGCTAAGAATGAGTGGCAAGATACCCCTATGCCCAACCATATGAATCATAGGTGTTAATGTGTGATCCGTTTGAATTCCGTAGACTATAATTACTAAGTACGCTAGAGCTAAATAGTGCATGTATGCTGTTTGTTCATTATCTTCCCAGTTCCACTTGTGGAATGCAACTGTATGGTTAAGTGTGACTGAGGTGTAAGATTTTTATTATTTTGTGTTTTTATGAGATTATTCGCATAGAAAAATGATGAAATTAAGAGTGATTAATTACTAAGTAAACTATGGTCTAATCTAGCCTAACACAAGTAACCATTCCCCCTTCTCAAATACATCCTGAACTTTATGTGAACACTGCTGGGTTGTCAAACACTAATCGTTTCGAAGCTACCAAGTGTCACACATATGTTCAAAGGGGTCATGCTTGTGTCTTTTAATGATTTGCTTGATTGATCAAAATTAAATTACATGAAATAATAATATGTAAATGCTTAAGAAAGAAAGTCTCAAGTGCTGCAAGGAGTGGATCAAAGAGTTCATCTTTATTGCCAACACAATGGTGTGCTTAGGTACATTAATGCTTGAATAAAGATCCATTCACACTTAGACCTCCTATTGTGGGCACTTGGAAAATATTCTAACTTTTAAATGAACAAATTGCAAGAGTTTGGATACTTGAATACTAAGAACTTACTCCCAATTGTGCACATGGGCACTGTATTTATAGACCCAGGAGTAATGTTGCGATATCGAATGTACAATATTGCATCTTGGGCTGCAATATCGCGTATCCAATATTGTGTACCTAATATCACGGCCACCCCAATCACAGTATTGAAAAAAACTATTTATCAAATATGTACCAAAACATTTGGTTTGTAACATGGAATGATGGTTAATTATATAATATTAAGTTAAAATTAAAATTAATATTATGATTGGTAAAAGTAAAATTAAATATACTTTTAGTGGTAAAGCTAGTAACGAAGAAACGAACTTTAGAACTTAAAATGAAGAACTTTCTAAGTAGATGGTGATACTAAGGCAAGATTGAATTTCATGTAGCTAGGTTAACCACCTAGAGTTAACTAATAATCTAGTTCTAAGTGTATGGTGATATTATGACAAGATTAAATTTTATGTAGTAGGTTAACCACAGGGGGTTAACTAGTCATCATGTGTAATACATAAAGGTTGGTCAATTTTAATGAAATTCCATCATTGCTTACAACAAATTTCTATAGTCAATCTTGAAGGAGTCATTCAAAAGTGAAATTTAGAAAATTTTGAAAATGAAAAGGCACCAACATTCTTTTTCTTCCTTCTTACTTCTTCTCAGGTTGTAGCTTTTCTCTTTGTTTTTTCTTTCTTTGGGAGTCTCTTTCTAACAACGAGATGCAAAAATAAAATTCAATTTGAAGGAATATAGCATAATTATGTAAAAATAGAACACAGTTGCACATTCTTTGGCTAATAAGGATATATCATCATAACTCTAGATTTTATTAGCCTTACTATGACTATTTCATAAATGTTTGTAGTTTTGTCAACATTTTGGTTTACTACCTATAATAAGAAAGTGTGATACTTCCCAAACACAACCCCCCCTCCCCCAAATAAAAAAGAAAACACACACACAATAAAAACAACAACATTATTTTGGAATTTATGGAATAATATTTTATTGTAGGTGATGTAGAATATCAAAAACTGTCCAAGATGTAACATGGTTCTCATATTTCCATCTTATGTTTAAACTAATTCTTTGGCTCACATTTAATTAGCATTGGAAATTAACGAATAATTATACTGCAATCCATAGTCAAGTTTCAAAGGGCTTCCTTGTTGATTGGTATAGTTTTGATAGAAATATTTGTGCAAATGCATTGCTTTCAAACAAAGAACAAATCGATGGGGAAAGAAAAATTGTTGAGATTGATGAATCTTTGTTTGGTGGAAGAAAATACAATTGAGGATTTGAAAGGAAGAAACAATGGATCTTTGGTGGCATCGAGAGAAGTTCCAATAATGTTTTTCTAATGGTTGTTGCTAATAAAAAGAAAGAAATGCTCATGAATGTCATCTATAAGTAGAACAAGCTAGACACAATCATCTACAGTGAGATGTACAAGGGTTATGACATAGAATGACTTAATCAATTACAATATTAGCATGCCTAGGTAAATCATAGCATTCATTTTAAAGATCTCAACATAGAGCTACTGTGAATTGATGAACTTAGAAACATTGGTGTGAGGAAAGGGTGGGGATGGGGATGTGTTGCAATTGAGTGAGTTCTAAACAAATTTAAAACCTAAAAGAAATACTAAAAATAGAAGCACAAATAGAAACATACTCATTGAGATGTGTAATATAGTTCACCACTTGTATATTAGTCAAACCAAATAATAGTGATAAAGGATACTATGTTGGTAGATCCTTAGATGGTACATACTCCTCATAGGATAATTAATGAATTTCCAAGCTTGGTATTACATAGGAACCTCGCAAGGTTGAGAGCAAATAGAGTGCTCTCATAAGACACACCAACAACCCCTTAGGAAAAAATGCAAACACTTGGCCACCTAAGTGAAAACACCTTAGAACAAAACAAAATCTCAAACACTTGGCCATCCAAGTGAAAAACCTTTCATGACAAACAAAGGAAGTGAATCTCTCCTTAGAGATAATCTACGCTCCTTGGAGCAATAAGATAAATAGAAGAGAAGAGTGTAAAGAATGATCTCAATTTAATCTATAGAATAGATGTAATGTTAGGGCATAATAAATAAAAATGAGAAACTCATAGTCTAAGGAATGTAATAGGAATTACAACCAATTATTCAAACAATGAATCTACAATGCATTCTAACCTTGGCTGAAAGTGCAAGTAATGATGGTGCAACTTCCCAAGTAATCCAACAAAAAAACTTGATTCCAATGCCAATGCCAAGGAAAAATGATGTGCAAGAGCTAATGTATGTAGTTGCGTATTCCAAATCCAAGAAAGCATTGGTTTAAAATAAGATTTGAGAAGAAGCTTTTATAGATGATGTGCCCAAGGTCTTTCCCAACCACTTCAAGTTCAGCTGGAGTGAATATAAAAGCCAGAATGATTTTTTTATTTTGATCAATAACTACATTGGACATCCTATTTGAAGCTTGGATGTTTACTCTATAATTATTATGTATTTGAATGGGACATGTTAAGGAAAGTGTTAACATTCAAGATTAGCTAGGATGTCCTAACTTGGTACATCTAGCTTCCAGCTAGGATGTCTACCCTATACTAGAACTCCTACTTGAACTTTTCTAGGCCTTAATTATTATGTCCATACTTCATCCTATAATTGAGTTTGAGGAAAGAGAGATCTAGGCTCTCACAAACTTGCTTCCTTGCATTTTGACTTGTTCAAGTGATCTTGAATTAGCATCCCGCACTCTATAACTCTCAAACTTAGTTTGTACCTTACCAAGATATGCATGCATGCATAATGAACAAGGCATACTTCTCCATTTTCTAGTTTTGGCTCATCAAAACATGGAATTGGTCAATGAAATCTCCCTTTTTTGGTGAGATGCATAGTAATCAAAAACATCCAACAATGTATAAAATTCAAATCTTGTTAACCAAAAATAGTAATATCATTAACATAAGCATTAAAGAACCCAAAACTTCGTATAATCATCATAACCAAATATGATAAAACATTAAGTTCATCAAACATAAAGCATAACATGAAATGGAAATGTAAAATCTTAAGTACATGAAAACATAGATATTTGGGCACTAAACATAGAGCCCATGATCATAGTCTTCAAACTCTCTCCCTCATTTTTAGATAGCATCCAAAAAGGTGGAAAGATACTCATATCTACTAAGTTTGAATCCTTCTAGTCCATTGGCCTATACTCTTCCTCCTTCTTATCATCAACACTAGGAGATTTCTACTCATCCTTTGAACAACTATCTCCTCAATCACAAGTATTTATCACCATCAAGGTTGAAGCTTCTTTTAAAGTGAGAGCTTCAAAGAAAATTGAAGTGTTGAATCCATAACATGATGAAGGTGGGAAAAATTAAGTGACTAGTGTTGTTGTTAGGTCTTTGGTATGGGAGGACCAGAGGGATTATCCATGGTACTTTGGATGATGGGATCATTAGTGGTAATTTGACATTTGACAGATTACACTCCATCCAAAAGTACCTCTTGAGAAACATAGCCATATGAGCTATGAGGCTAATCCTCATAGTCTTGTTCCTCCCCCTACTAAGGTGTCTCACTTGCGAGCTTGATCTCCTCATTGAAATCCTCTACTATGCATAAATCATAGCCCCTAAACAAGCTCACATCTAAAGCTAGTTAGTGAGGACTGTGCTTCGTAGATGACAACTATTTGTCATCGTGAAGGTTGAATCTCCTCAATCACAATTTTTTTACTGCCAACATGGTTAAAGATTCTTTTGAAATTGGTCAATTGAATCCATAACATGAAGAGTGGAACCAATTGAGTGATTGGTGTTGTTGGTAGGTCTTTGGTATGGGAGGACTAAAGAGACTATCCATGGTACTTTGGATGATGGAATCATCAGTGATGCTTTGACATTTGAGAGATTTTCCCTGATTCACAATTGCCTCTTACTGAACATAATCATAGGAGCTATGAGGCTAATCGTCGTAGCCTTATTACACCTCCTACTAAGGTGCCTCACTTGTTGGCTTGATCTCCTCATTAAAATTCTCTACCTTGCCTAAATCATAGTCCTTAAATGAGCTTACATCTAAAGCTAGTTGATGAGGAGTGTGCTTCTTAGATGACCAAGTGGATGTCCTAATGAGCTCCTCTTTCAAGATAGTAGGAAGTTTTTCTAGATATGAGATGTTGAGCTTTGAGTGCTTCAACTCAAGCTCATCAACTTGTCTAGCTAATTTGAAGAGATTGTGGTCCATTTTGGTAAGAGTCTTAGCAAAGTCTCGCAATGTCTTGTTCATGTTAGACATGAGTTGATCACCAATTGACCTGGATATAAATAGTGATGGTCTCTTAGCCTACCTATTGTGGAATCAAGTGATATTAACTGTTACTTGTTAGTACAATATTGTAGCAAATGATGAGAGACAAAGTGGAATCATCTATGATTATATCAACCCTATAAATCTTCTTCAAAATAAAGTTAGGATCTCCAAAAAAATAGTAGAAAAACACTCTAATAAAAAAAGTTTGAAGATATTTCACTAAGAGAGTTCACTCATAATTGATGATCATTTAAAACATCAAACCCTATCAACTAATTAACCACATTGGGAGAAATGGTAATAACAATGCTACTTCCAAGTTTATTGAAGCTGCTAGTCTTAGCATCCATCCCATAAATATTATAGAACAAAACATTGAGAATGAAAGATAAGCCCACCACATCAAAATAGGATTAAAGTTGTGCCTTCCTCTAAAGCTTGAAATCAAACATCCTCTCTATATTAATGGAGATCTATTGATGGGATGCATACCTCTCCTTTGTTGGCTTTGATTTAAATGAGGATTTGTATTCCTCTTATTCTTGATCTAAAGAAGAACCTTCTCATCTTTTCTACTAGATTAGTTACCCTAAAATCTCTTAGTGTTCTCCTTGGTTCATACTATGATATGTTCTTCTTGATGTCCTAGTTCATTCTCCTTCACTATCTGTGTGATTGATGTCTTGATCGTGAATGCAAATGAGTAATTTAAGGGCATATAGGGATTTTATGCTTATGCCATTGTAGGAAAACCATGGTTTTTATTTTTCTATCTTGCATAGTTAGGGAATCCATGGTCAAAAGTGGGCATTCCTAAGACCTTTCTTGGGACATCCCACATAAGTATGGATATCACACCTAAGGAGACATGTTTATGAGTGGATGTCGTTGATGAAAAGTGAATGCCCAACTTGGAACAAGTTTAAATTTTTGGAACATGTATTGTGGTTCACATGCTTAAAAAATATTCTTAATATCATAGCAAGGACATAAGGAATAAAAAATTAAAATAATTTTACCTCAACTTACCTAGTCGAGAATGGTCCCAACCTTGAGATGGTATAAAAGTGATGTAGGATGAGCTACTGCTTATCTAATCTTATGCTTCCAATTGATGTAGGTTCTTATTCCTTACTTTTCCAATGTGATTCCCTACTTGCCTTGACTCTTGAGAGTGGGATGGAAAGTTTCTTGCTCCATGTGACTAATTTTATTAGTGGGTTTTAAGAGCGTCCTCTAGATATCCATCTCTTCACCATGCATTTTATAGTCAACGAAATGAGAAGCATCTTAAAATGTTACGTTCATAGTTAGACAATGGGCCATAATGTTGTCATCTTGATGGTAATGACAACAAATTATAGATCTAAAAAACCTTGGAGTAGAAGAATGATAATACATTTTTTGATGGACATTCCTTAGTTTCATGTTGTTGAAGTAGCTTGACTTGATGGGTTTATGACCAAAACCACTCTTTTCATTTGGGTTCTTCCTTGCTTAAGAATGTGGTTTAAGGAAGCTTTTTGAAAATCAAATCTTTTAGCAATTTTTTTATTTCTCCATATTTTGATGTAGTTCCTCATTCTCCTTATTAAGTGAGGCATTCTCTGTTAAAAGTAATGTGATTTTTGATGACATATTTTGGAATTTTTTCTTTTCTTATTCTTGAAACTTAAATGACTTATTTAATATAATTAGTTCATCCATCTCAACCTTAAGAACTATGACTTTTTTTGTTAGATCTAGACATGCTTTTCTTTCATGCTCAAAATCTAACTCACATTAGTGTATCTTACTCTTCAATTTAAGGAAAATTTGCTGTAATTCAATAAAATTTTCTTTAATACATGTGTACCTTTCTTTTATGGTTCCTAGCTTTTCATCATCACTTTGATCTTCTTCCTCATGTTCATGTGATGAAGTGATGTTTGTAGTTGTTGTACAAGTAAGATGAAAGTTAGAGGTATCACCATTCTCCACCTCCATTTCACTTGCTTTATCATCATACTACTTGCTTACTAAGAATTTTTCCTTCTCTTGCATCTTAGCCTCATCTTATAATCTTTTACCACTAGGAAGTTCTAAGGCAAGATATCCTCATCCATAGCAAACCTAGCAATTAATGTTCAAAATAGTAAGGGAAGAGGATGGTTTAGAGCCCTTACTCGAGAACTTACCTCTTGGTAATATTCCTTTTAGTTTGTTTCGTTTCTCTCTAAGATAGCTAACAAGTATTCTAGAAACTTTTCTAGTGAAAAAGTAAGCTCACTATTATCAGTATCATTTCCATCAATGTACAAGGATATCTTTATCTGTGGCTTTTCCCTCTCTCTTGGGATGCTTGGTTGGAACTTGAGGTCAGTGTAATTGAATCATTATTTGGTATACCTCCTTTTACTAGTGCCATCTCATAGATTATGAGAGCACTTTGAATTTTTTCAAACTTTAAGATGTCAAAATTTCTTACCTCTTCCTTAGCCACTATCTTCCTTTTGTACTCAAGGTTGAAAGTTCTTATGATATTATGGACCACTTTTCTTTTGGAAAGGTCATAATCAATTCCTCTAATGAAACTTACAAAATCATGTGTTTGATTAAAATATTGATTAACCCTTTCATCCTTTCACATATTTAGATTCTTGAATTACTTCAACTATAAAAGGAGTTTGAACTACATCACAGATTTTGTTCCTTCATAAGCAAACTCTAATATGTTTCAAACTTCCTTGGTAGTCTTGTAATGACTAATGTGATTATGCTCCTCTTGTGTAAGTATTGAAGCAATAGCATTCTTTGCCTTTGAATCCTTCATGAACCTTCTAATCATCTTCATCCTAGCTTGCTCTTGGCTTTGATAGTGCTTTGTATCCCTTAATCACACTTTGTCATTCATCAAACTTAATGATTTTAAGTTTGCACATGTCCCTTTGAGAATGTATAGTTAGTATCATTAAAGAGAGATGGTTGTACAAGTGATGTCCCTTGCTACTCTTTCATTTCTCTAGGTTGTCAACTCTAGGAATGGCCATCAAGCTCCAATACCACTTGTAGATAGATGAACCTAGAAGGATGAGGAGGATTTGAATGAGTCCTAACAAATTGAAATTTAAAATAAATACTAAAAATAAATGCACAAATGAAACACACTCAATGAGATGCATGGTAAAGCTCACCACTTGTACATTGTTGAAATAAAATAATAGTAATAGAAGATACCACCGTGGTAAATCCTTAGATACTATACAGTTCCCATAGGTGAATCTTCAAGTTTGATCTCTAGTAGGAATTTGAAGAACCTCGCAAAGTCAAGAATAAATGTAGTGCTCTTACAAGGCATACCAGCAACCCCTCAAGGAAAAACACAAACACTTGGCCACAAGTGAAAATTCCTTAGGGAAACCAAAAAAGAAAAAAAAAGGAGACAAAAAAATATGAATCTCTCCTTAGAGATAATCTGAGCTTCTCATAGCAATGAGTCTAGAGAATGATCTCAAACCTAATCTACAAAATAGATGCAATGTTAGGGCACAATGAAGAAGAAATGCAATAGGAAATATAATCGATGAATCAAATAATGAATTAATAATGCATTCCAACCTTGCAAGAAAGTGTAAGCAATCAAACAATCCAATAGACCAACTTAGATTCCAATGCTAATGTTAAAAAATGTAGAAGAGAAAATGTATGTTTTTGTGTATTTCAAATCCAAGCAAATGTTGGTTTGAAATGAGATACAGGTAGAAGCTTTTGTAGAGGATATGCTCAAGATCTTTCCTAGCCACTCAAAGTCTAATTGGAGTAAAAAAAATGGCTCGGATGATTATTTTTGTTTTGACTAGCAACTACATTGGATATTTTATTTAAAGCTTGGATGTCCACTCTACAACTGCTCTGTATTTGGGTGGGACATCTCAAGGAAAGTGTGGATATCCATCCTATTTTAGGTTGTTCTCAAGTGGGACATCCAAGATTAGTTAGGTCATCCAGCTTCCAAGTGGGATGTCCATGATTAGTTTGGACATCCAGCTTCTAGGTGGAATGTCCACCTTGTACTGGAACTACTACCTAAACATGTCTAGGCCTTGGATAGGATGTCCACACTTGCAACTAAAGTTGAGAAAAGAGGTATCTAGGCTCTCCTAAACTTGCTTCCTCACTTTTCTACTTGCTCAAGTTAGTATCCCATAGTCTTGAACTTTTGAACTTAGTCCATACTTTACCAAGATCTAGACACATGCAGAGTGAATAGAATAAACTTTTTCATTTTCTAGCTTTAGCACAAAAAAACATAGAATTGGTTAATAGGTACATACAAATTGTATTAAAACTACCTAGGCACAAGCAAAAATATCTCTTTCTCACACGAAAAAAAACATGCTTGATTTATATTTCCTAGAGCTTAGGTGGCATTAAAGATTTCTGCCAAACAAAGAAAATAAGTTCTATGTTTTCCTAGAGTATATAAAAATGTAGAGTTTCAAGGTCATGTTCTAATAACAAAGAAAATGAAAATGAGAATATTGGTACTTGAATTGTTATTGTTGTATATTAAAATGCTAAGGAAATTTTTGATTTTGATGTTTCTTTTCATAAAGATAAGAAAAAGAATGCATCTAAATCCCTCTATTGTGTAAAATAGACTACAATGTAGGTTTCATCCTATGTGTTTGCTCTTACTTTAGTCCATTTCTTAGTTTAATTTGCTTTCTGCTATTTTTACTATGCATTGATTTTATGGCATGACATGATTAAATGTTTGTTTCAATGAGGTGTTAGCTTAGTAGTAATGTAGTTATAATACAGAAAGAAGAGATTTAGTTTGCAATGCAGAAATATTAGCTTAGTAAGAAGAATCTTACATGGAAAATCCACATCCAAAGTTTGTTTCATGTAAGCAATATAGACTTATAGAGTAAATACAATTATATTGGAGAAAAAATTTCAAATTTTTCATGGCCTGTTGCCATTGAAGTTTGTTGGAAAACTAGAATGTATTTGTTCATGTGTTTAGTGCACATGGGTGGTTTGATATTATAAGCATACATCTATTTAAGGTGTACCATGATACTTGTCAAATAATTTCTTGGAAATTCCTAAACCAGCAGAAATAGATGTTAAGACTTTAAAATTATTTTTACTGAATTTTTTAAATACATGATTGAGTAGCGAAGTTCCTAAGCCAAAGCTCTTAAAAATTGTTTATGTTAAATTATATATTTTTTATCTTTGGATACACTTCCAATCAAATTATGATTGGGATTTTAAAAACTTATGATCGTAGGTTGGGAAGAAGCAAAAATTAAAAGTTGTTATGTCTTATGGATAAGGTTTTATGATATCATTCATAGGCAGAAAATAGTTATCCCTTAACATGATGGAAAAAGACTTAGCAGCTACCAACCAGATTAATCGCTTAGTTTCAAGTTTCTGAGTTACAGTAATCTCTAAGTTTTAGTCTCCCTTGCAAACGTTTTGTAACCATTTATGAAAAAATTGATGGTTTGTAATGGTTCATAAATATGACCATTACAGGAAAACCAATGGTTTGTAACGGTTCCATAAAAGTGACAGTTATGGAAAAATCAATGGTTTGTAATAGTTACCACAGTTTATAATGGTTCTATAAACCGTTATGGAGAAATGACAATTTGTAACGGTTATCACAATAGTGGTTTGTAACGGTTCCATTAATGTGATCATTATGGGAAAACTAATGATTTGTAATAGGTACTATAATAGTGGTTTGTAATAGTTCCATAAATGTGACTGTTATGGAAAAAATAGTGGTTTGTAACAATTCCATAAATGTGATTGTTACGAAAAACCAATAGTTTGTAACGATTACCACAATAGTGGATTCTAATGGTTCCATAAATGCGATCATTACGGAAAACCAACAGTTTGTAATAGTTTCATAAAAGTGATTGGGAAAATGAAGGGTTTGTAATGGTTACCACAAAAGTGGTCTAGTATTTGTCATTTAAACCAAAAGTTTGGTAACTGACATTTTAGTCCATAAAATGTTCTTGATGGAATAACAAAGGTACTAGAAAAAATCATGATATTGTTACACCATCATTGTTGAGCATCACGACAATGTTACACCATCATTGTTGAGCATCAATTTTATACAAGAATTAGAACACTTACCAAAAAAAGTTCACGTAAATGCATCAATGGTTAAAGGTCAGTTTTGATTTATTTCTGCATCTTTGATTTATTGTGTAATTAGATTTCTGATTAATTTTTAGATATTTTGTAATGAACTACTTCTCCTTGAATTTTTGCATTAAGGATTATAATAGTCTTTCTGTGTGTTTGTGTGCATGTTTTGTTGACAACTTGTGTGTGTGCTTTGTTTGGATTATGGTGAAAATGGATAATTGGAATAGTAATAAATTTGTTGACCAAATTTTTATATGTATTATGATTAAATATTTAAATAATTTAAGCATAAGAAATATGATTTAAAATACATGCTATGAATGTTTTAAACTAATAATAATAAATAATATATGGGAAAACAAATTATTTTTTGTTCTATTTCAACAAAGATGTTGAGAAACAAAAGAAAAACATAGGAAAATACTTTAAGGTGTGCCTCAAGAGCTAAAATAGGTATGTTGAGATACAAAAGAATGCTCATATTGAGGAACTTGACCTATGAATCAAGTTGGAGGAACCTGACCCATGAATAAGGGATATTGTGTGCAAATACTGTGGCTTTATATTTTATTTTTTAACTTTATTTTATCTAAATGTGATGCATTTCTCTTTTTAGTTTAAAATATTAGAGTATAAGTACCCTCTACATGGCTTTAGAAAGGTCATGTGATGACCTTTCAAGGCTCATAAGACGATGGAAAAATTCACATCGCTAATGACCTAAAAAAGAAAGGTGCCTTATTTGATTATGTATCTTAAACTGCCCTTATCATGAATCTATTTGAAAACTCTTTCCTTGTATCTATGAAAATTCTGAATGATAAAGAGATAGATATTATGCTTAAATTTTTTGTAATTATTAAGAGGAATTGAACCTTAGATCTAGCAAAATCTAAATTCTAAAGTATCAAAAATTGTTGATTTAAGAATGGAACCTGCAACCTATGAATATACATATTTTATTGATTTTATTATAGTGATCATGAAGAGAATTGAACTCATGATCCATTACTATAGAGAGATAGAGAGAGAGAGAGAGAGAGAGAGAGAGGGAGAGGGAGAGAGATAGATAACTTTAAAAAGAAAGAAAAGAATACGAACAGTCCCCAATAAGTAAGTTACAAGAAACCAAAGAAAAAAATACAAACAGTCTCCAACAAGTCAGTTACAAGAAGTCATTCATTATCCTTTATTCCACCTACAAATAGGGAGAGGAGGAGAGGGAAAAAAAAGGACATACAAGGCAAAAGTAGTTGTGCAGAACACAAAAAAAAACAAAAAACAAAAAAAAAAACAAAAACAAAAAGAGGGATACAACAACAAAGAGTGTGGCTAAGAAGGGAGCAAAGATTGTTGCTGCTATAAGAGATAGCAAGGAGAAAGAAATCAAGGGAGGCATAGCAATCCAATATTTTGATAATTCCTCCTGGTAGGCAGGCAGGATATCTAAGCAAAGAGGTAAAATGATCCATCTTTGTTATGTTTGATAATGGTTAGCAAGGGCTGATTTTCTCAAAATTTTCTCTTTCTCCTTGTCTAACCACCTTCACAATGCTTGTATGAAAATATCAAGATTGTTGTTGTAAGCTTAGATTTTTTTAAGTCTTTATTACCCTTTTTTAAATCTCTCCACCGGTCTTCTACACTCTCACAACTAAATGACTTGGATGAGAGTTGTTTCTGTAACGATTCAAAAACACCCACAATAGTTTGGAGCATTTTTGACAAAGGATTGCCAATAAGGGCTATGGATCCCTGATATGAGGATTGGTACCACTGGTAGAAAGTGAGAGTATCTTTGGGCCCATCAATAACTGTGAATGCTTTAAAATTATTGAATTCTTGGAATTTGGTTGGAATTTGGTTGATGAACCCTTCCCTTTCAAATGCATAAATATTGGATCTAAATCTTGAATTATAATTTTTTTTTCCTATACCTTCTCAAGTCTGATTTTGATATCTTTCTATAAGTTGATGAAGTGGGGGAAAACCTAAGATGTTAATATATGGTTGTGATCTATCTATTCTCTCCTATTGAACATATGAATTTACTGATTAAATGATTACTAGTAAAATGGTTACAAGAGTTAAATTCAGATCTTGTTTTTGTGTGTGGCTGGAAATTATAAAATATTATTATGATATTGAACAAATAGGAGATTATTAATTTATTTTCTTTTGTGGTTATTTCTTTGGTTTTCAAATATGCAAATGATCTTGATTAGATATTGCTTTTTAGGTTGAATAATAAAAAGTTTGATTTTTTTAATGTAATGAATCTTGCATAGATATTTTACTATGCCTATTTCTTTTTAAAATTATCTCTTAATTCTTAAATTAATATTGATTGACCTATTTTTGAGCTAGATCTAGGCATTGTTGATTTCATTTTATTTTATAGGATAATGTTAGTGTTATTCTTGTAGAAAGACAACCACCTAGGCATTTTCTTCTTTCAACTTTTTTTAGGGGGCTTCGAGTGTTACATCTTTGATTAAATTGTTTATTGTGCTAGGATCAAAGATGCGTTTTAAGGCCATGAAAAAGAAGGTTCTTGAGGCAGAGAAGAAGAAGGCAATGAAAAAGCATTGTAAGAGGAAAGATGAGTTTGAGGATGTGGTTCATGCAGTAATAGATTTGAGTTCTTCTCCTGCTGCCAAATTTTTAGCTCAGGTACTCAAAATAAAAAATTCAATTTTTATTTTAAAAAACCTATTCATAAATTATTTTTCCTTGGTTTAAACATTACATAGTAAAATGATATTTAAAACTAAGGTCAACTCTTATGATCATCATCCTTCTGTATGGTAAATCAATTCAGTGGCATAGATTCTGTGTAAGTTACTAAGAATATCAAGCCATGAGATTTAGAGGTCTAAGATACTTGTATATATTCTATCATTTTCATATGTATTTTTTTCTTTTTTAAAATCCAAAAATGTGTTTCTGTAACTAGAAACAGAGCTACCACACCAAATATACAACTACATAGACATGTTAAGTTTCCAGATATTTAGAACCAAGTGTTGGTAATGCTACAGTGTTATTTGGTTCTGCAGATTACAGTGTCATTATACTAAACAAAAAACTTCCCTAGTAGTTGCATAGTTTTGGAGTTACAGTTGCTTTGTTTTTTACTTGTGAATCCAGATGAAATCGTGGGAGCTACAACAATCGCCTGTAAACCTCAAGACTCCTCCTACTATGCCATTTAAGTTGGAAGAAGTTCTAGGAAAACCAAAATCAATCAATCCACCACCATTTGCAAAACAAAATACTACTTTAGATCCACCCCCAGGATGCTTCAGCCTACTAGCAGAACAAACCTCAAGACTCCTGCCACTATGCCAATTAAGTGGGAAGAAGTTACAAGAAAACCCAAATCAATCAATCCACTACCATTTGCAAAACCAAAAACTACTTTAGATCCGCCCCCAAGGCTACTTCAGCCTACTAGTAGAACAAAACCCAACAACAACAGAGATTCTTCCTCTACCACTTTGCATAGCAGATGCAATTCAAAGTGTGAAGAAAAATAGATTCCCTCTCTATCCAAATTCGTGCATTTTCTAAGATCTTTCAAATATCAATCCTCTTCTTCATCCCTTTCCTCTACTTTGGATGAAGATGCTGATAGGGATTTCAAACACATAGAGGAATCATTGAGCAGTAGTCGAGAATGCAAGATATCTTCTTTGGATTTCATGCCATATTCACCCTTCAGAGGCCTGGGTCCTCTTGAGGCAAAGCCATATAAAAAATTTTGGAGAAGAAAACCCAGACAAAAAACCCCATGCATTTGATTTGATAAACATGTACATTTCAGTGGAGTGTAAGCTAGGTTAACCATTTGATTATGGATATTCTATTATTTGAAAAAATGTTGAGATTGTGGGTTTTGAAATTTTGTGATGTAGATGTCCCTCTGAAAAATTGTGCACAGATAATTGATTTGGACAAGGCAAAGTTAGGTGAGAAAAGAAGGAAGCAACATCATCCATTAAAGTACTCCATTAAAGTACTGTAGTTGGTTAACTACTCCCCCTACCCCAATATCTGTACAGTGGGATCTAATTACTTTTTAGGATTCACTATCCTCAATTGTATTTTTTAATTTGGTTTGGATGTTGGAGTGATTTAGTTAATCATTATTGGTTGTTTCTTATTTGATGTAAGCTTTCTTTCTACCTCAAAATTGGCATTTCGAATTTTGAAACACTGTAAAGATGTATGCTTTCTTTGATTGTGTGTCTTACATAGTTACCTGCAAGGATGAGATGCTTGCTTTGTTTTGAGAGTTCTCTTGGTTTTAGTATCAAATCCCAGAATTCACCTTTGCTCTACATTCAATTTTGTCAAAGGTATCCTATTTGAGGTTTAGTTCATGCTAGTTTGATAAATACTTTCAGATCTTTGTAATTTCCTATGCATGTACAATGTTGAACATTTTTAGTTACTGAATGCTTACAATTTAGTTTTCTTTGAAACAGATGGAGGTTGGAAAGTTATGTACTACTTTTCCATTAAAATTTAGTTTTTCTATTTTTTATCATGGAAAACCCTGTGGCTATATAGTACGGAATTTAAGCTTAGCTTGATGATGAGTGGTGAGCACCCTCACAATATTTAAAGTCTACACCTCAATGTTCTGTGTGCCCCATGGAATCATAACGGTGAAATTAGAATAACCTTTTGTGATTAGTAAGTAAACAAGTAAACAACTAAATATGAAGAAAACAGAAGCCATGAAACAAAGGTGATGACAAGGTGCTAACTTCTAGTATGATGTTTTCTTGCACCATAAAATTTAGTTTTTTGAATTAGGTAAAAAATTGATATAAGGCTTTAAACAACTAAAAAAGATGTTTTTAAACCTTATAAATTTTAACATGATGGATGCAAAAGCACAACACTATAAAAGGTATTTCTAGGTGGTTGATGAGCCGCGATATCGGGACCACAATATCAGAGCCTACCAAGCGATATCAAACATCCGATATTGGGACTTGCCTCATCGCCTATAAAAAAGAGGCGGGTGCACTTGGTTTGGCAATTAGTTTTTAGTCCCTTACTCAAACTCTTTCAATTTTTTCTTTCTAGAGTTAGAATTATTTCTGAGTGCTCATAATAGGAGTCATAAAGTGAATAGATCTTTATTTGAGCATTGTGTACCTGAGCACACCTTGTCTTTANATAGATCTTTATTTGAGCATTGTGTACCTGAGCACACCTTGTCTTTAGAAATAAAGATGAACTTTGTGATAAACCTTGCAGCATTCAGAATAGCTTATTTCTTGCATTTAATATTATTTGTAGTTATTTAATGCTTTTATTAGTTAATTGATGTTATTTTTATTACTTCTTTAATTTTCACAAGTAAGCACACTTAGTACGACCACTTCAAGCATACATGAAACACTTGGTAACCCAGTAACGACTAGCGTTTAGTAATTCCAATAGTGTTACACTANCATCCTTATTCCATGAAGGTGCATAAGCACTTAGTCCTTGAAATTCAACTGAATTTTGCGTGAACACTCGTATTCATATGATTGAGTGTAGGGGTACCTCGCCACTCATCATTGGCGTCGTCATCGGGGACTTTATTGTTTGTGTGCTAATTAGAACTTAGAAATCTTTCCATTATTGAAACAAACCCTTAGGGTTGGTTATATTAAAATTGTTAGAAAAGAGAAAAGTATTGCACACTGAATAATTAATCATGTCTCCTTCTTCTTACAAGACTACTTCACCACCTAGGTCTGACACAATGAATAGTCGGAGGCATTATACACATGATGATCTACCAGTGCCCCAACAGTTTCATGGGGTGTACGTTCATCCCAATGAGTATATACCAAACTTTACCTTTATCCTCCACTAGGATGAACAATTGCATTGGTATGATTTAAAAGGTAACATAGTGTTACCTCTTGATCACTCAGTCCCAAGCATGCTTCTTCATGCTCTCACATGCATTGGTATGCAACACTTACAAGCAGAGTATGTTGTGCATGAACACAACTTAAGAGAGTATCAACCCACGAAGGCACAATGCCAAAAGGACTTACAAAAGGAGAGACATCATAAATCTATGAAGGAGAAGTGGTCTCAAGATGTCCTGTATGTCCTAAGTAAAAATGAGGGTGGTGAACTTGCCTCAGGAGCTCTTCGACATAATGATGTTCCTCTCGTTGACTTCGATCAAGGGGTTGTGTATCAGAATCTTCACTCAACTATCCATAACCCAGATTTTGGTACTGACAAACATAAAGGGTCCAAAAAAGGAACACAAATACATGAAAAAGATGGACATTCTGATCATAACCACAATCGAGGCCATGACCACCAGAGGGAAGGTAGCAAGCACTGTCATGGTGCTAGTCGTCCTTCCTCTCCACCTTCATCATCTCCTTCTTCCTCTCCTTCAAGATCAAAATGCAATCGCAAAGGAAAAGACCCTAAGGATAATGGTAGGTGAAATAGGAATAATAGAAAAAATAGTTGAGAAAGGGGATAAGGGCATTCTAGAAAAACACATCATGAAAGGAGGGAGAGTAGGGAACAACATAAGCATCATAGACACCATAGAGGATATGATCACGATGAACCCCTACTCGCTATCTAGAGTATGCTAGATATAATTGAGGCTGTTAGGATCCCAACAAGGCACCAAAAGGATAGTAGGATCAAAAGATTAGACATGAAAAATATCCCACAATTTAAATGGGGATACAACGTTGATCCTCAAAATCATCTACAAGCATTTTATGATGCATGTGCCTTGCAAAACATAGAGAATGAATGGAAAAAACTCAAGTTGTTTCCATGGACACTGATCAAAGAAGCGGAAAGCTGGTACTAGTCCTTAGAAGCATAATCCATTTACCGATGGAGTACCATGTTAGAACTATTCAACAATAAGTATCAGATGTACTCTTGAGTGTCCAACTTGCTTAAGTAAATGTAAGGATGGAAACAAGGAGGACACGAACCCTTGGATGCTACCATGGGTTGATACTATGCATTATTACATTGTTGCCTTGGCCATGGTTACTCAAAAAGGGAACAACTATGCCATCTTGTAGATGGGCTTAAGCACGAAACATGAAGAACCCTTGGGACTGATGCCCAAGGGAGACTCTCTAAGCTTAGAGCCCATCAAGTACAAAGATTGTTGGAGGAATTTTCCAAGCAAGAAGGTGAGTTAAGGAAAAGAGAAAGTGTGGAAGAGTACAATAGAGATCCTTCCTTCCAAAAGAAGGGAGTTAGATTTGTGAGGATGAAGAAGAGTCACCACTTGAAGAAATGGTGAATAGGAAAACTTTGCCCATTCAAAAATTTGCATCAAAAGTATCAACAAAGGTAGATCAAATGTGGGACTCCTTAGATAATAAATTCTAGACCATTCTCAAAATAGTAGAGGAGTCTAGAGAGCAAGGTAGTGACTGAGAAAGGAGAAGAAAGAAAGAAGCTAAATATGCACATAACAAAGATAAGGGCAAAGTTGCCATCATTGAAGAGGTTGTGGATTCAGGTACATACAATGATGGTGGATGTGATATATGCCAATATGACCATCCTAAGGGATGTTGCCCAGTAATCTCACATCTGCAGGAGTCTAGGGTGTATGCACTAACTCCACAATTAAATAGATGGCAAACACCTTGAAGGTTACTGTATCCTCAAGGTAACCCAAGGCAGTTCCACCAACCCTTGATGTATTATCCAAGTGGAACTCCACCACAACCAAATGAACAATATCAATAGTGGTAACACCCATAATCATGGGGAATGCCACCACTGCATCAACAGTACCCTTACTGTCAACCTGACTCGTACGGATACTACATGTAGCAGCCAATCTCTCCACATAACTTTACCAATCACTTTACTCCTCAGCCTCACTACCAAGTCCATGAGTACTATAGAACTTCTTCTCCTAGAAAAGATGTTCCAAAAACATACTACCCTTCTCATCGGACCACACCTCTTCCACCCTTAGCTTCATTACCACCTACTCTAGCTATGGAAGGTGAGCTCCCTCCCCAGACACATCAACGCAATGCTACAAGGGCTATCAACCCTCAACCTACTATTAGTTCAGACAATTGCACAAAGAAGAGATCTTTCTTTAGAACCAACAGCCCAACTAAGTCCTTATAACCACAAGCGGTTGATCATCCAAATGCCTCACTATCATTCAAATCTTTGGAGCTTCCTTCAAACCAAAGATCACACTTAATGCACATCGTCATGTTGACTCATGCCATTACTGACTAGATCAAAGTTGGTCATCTTCCTAGGAAATTCTCTGATCCTGGGAGTCCTCTTATATATTTACAAATCACTGGGAATGAGCCATGCAAAGCTCTTTTGGATTTAGGTTCTGGTATCAACTTAATCTCTTAAGAGATGTACAAGGCTTAGAGCTTGCCTCCACTAAAAAAGAGTAACATTCGTTTAGAGCTGGTCGACTAGTCCATCACTGTCCCCACTATTTGCGGGTGGTCGTATACAACCAATTTCCTAGTGATTCAAGTCAACAACAATAAGGAGGACTTCCCAATCATTATGGGAAGAGCATGGCTAACCGCAATTGACACATGGCTAGGAATACATGATCTTTCCCTAGAAATATCAAAGAAAAATATGTTTGGAAAGATTGAGAAGAAGAAATTTCCATGCATCGCATACAGTGACACAGGGTGCGATTTCGTGTAGAAGGCCTAGTTTGTACAATGTTTAACATTGCCTACATGAAACCAATGTGCACAAATAACTAACATACAAAGATACTTGTATGCAGAAGCCACAAGATAGGAAGGCACCTAGTGGCTAATAGCTAACCAAGAGAGCAACTCAACTATATACATGGAACCAACTGAGAGCTTGACTTATGCCTACATCGATAACATAGACACACTAGAGCAAGTCCATCACCAACTTCCAATTCCTGACATCGAAAATATGAATTGGGGGAAGTTGGAAATCCATGATGAGTTCAAGAAAGAGCCTCTTGAGTTAAAACCATTGCCCAATGGTATGGAGTATACATTTCTCAAGAATGGAAAACTGGTAATCATCAATGCTAAGCTTGCCCCTCAAAAAAAAGAAAGACTGCTGAAAATGGTAAAAAAAAATGGTCAAAATCCTTTGCTTGGTCATATCCCAAATTAACCAAAATAGATCCTAGGATATGCCAACATAGAATTTACATTGACCCCTCCATGAAGCCTCGACGACAATCGCAAAGGTGACTAAACCCAAAGCTTAAGTAAGTGGTTAAGGAAGAAATTGAATAACTTCTAAAAGTTGGGTTCATTTACCCTATTGCTGATAGTGAATGGGTTAGTCCCTTAGTCATTATGCCTAAAAAGGGAGGTAAATGGAGGGTGTGTATAGACTTTAGGCTACTAAACATGACAACATTCAAAGACCACTTTCCATTGCCATTCGTTGACCAAGTCTTAGATATCATTGCAAGGCATTGCTACTATAGTTTTCTGGATGGTTACAGTGGATACAATCAAATTCAAATAGCACCAGAAGACCAAGCCAAGACTACATTCACAAGTCCTTGGGGGACATTTGCATATAGGCAAATGTCGTTTTGCTTATGCAATGCCCCAGCAATGTTTCAACGTTTGGTTCTAAGTATCTCTTAGCAGCAAATAGGGAATGGTATGGAGGTTTTTATGGATGATTTCTCCACCTATGAAGTGGACTTTAAGCAAGCATTGAACCAATTAGAGCAAGTACTGAAATGGTGTATTGAAACCAACTTAAGGCTCAATTGGAAAAAAGCCATTTAATGGTCCAAGAAGGTGTTGTATTAGGGCACAAGATTTCACAAATAGGGATAGAGGTAGATCCTAAAAAGATTAAGATCATCCAAGAAATCACTAGGCAACCTGAAACTGTAAAATACATTTGATCATTCCTTGGACATACTGGCTATTATAGATGCTTCATTGAGAACTTTTCAAGGATTGAAAAACCTTTGGTAGAACTAACAAAAAAGGATGTACCCTTTGAATGGACTAAGGAATGTGAGCTAGCATTTCAAACCTTAAAATAAAAGCTCATAGAAACACCTATTCTATAAGCCCTTGACTAGTCCAAACCATTCCACATAATGACTAATGTGTCCAACTTTGCTTTAGGAGCTGTACTTACATAGTTAGATGACCAAAAACGTCCCTATTACATCCACTGTGCAAGTTGAAGTATTGTTGGTGCACAACTCAATTACACCACAACGGAAAAATAGTTAATGGCTGTGGTGTTTGCACTAGAAAAATTTAGGCACTATGTATTGGACTATAAGATATTTGTACATATGGATCATAGTGCAATACAGTTCCTAATGAATAAACAAACTGTGAGCCCTCACATCATACGATGGCTCATGATCTTACAAGAGTTTGATCTTATGATGATCGACTGTAAAGGCACCAAGAATGTTGTTGCTGATCATTTATCTCAGTTATGATGGGATAACAAAGAGGAAGAATATCCAATTTTGACCATTTCCCTGATGAACTCCTCTTTACAAGTGTAATAAACAATCAATTAACCACAGAGACAAATTGGTATAGTGGCATTCTTGCCTATCTCCTCACACAAGAAACACCACAAGGGTTAGACACTAAAAAGAAACAACAGTTTTTTCATCGAGTGAAATATTTCATGGAATTAATGGACAACTTTATAAAGTATGTTCTGATGACTTGGTCCGATGGTATGTTCCAGATGTAGATCAATTGCGAGTTCTCCAAGATACTCATGAGGGCCCTTGTGGGGGTCATTATGCCAGGAGATGAACATCCATTAAAATCTTGCTTGCAAGATATTATTGGCCTACATTGTCCTAGGACACTCATCATTTCATCTAATCTTGTGAGTGCTACCAATGTGATGGGGGAATGACTGATAAAATGGAGGGTCTGCAACAATGGATTCAACCCTTAGAACCCTTCTACATATGGGGAATTGATTTTATGGGGCCTATTACACCAATGTCTAATGGAAAAGCCTACATTGTCATTACTGTTGAATATTTTACAAAATGGATAGAAGCAGCCACTGTTACAGATTGTACATCATCTACCGCTGAATGATTTATTCAACAACAAATCTTAAACAAGTTTGGCATGCCTTGTGTAATTATTTTCAATAATGGTACACATTTTACAAGTGTGACTTTTCAAAAGTTGATGCAATGTTTAGAAGTTGAGCATAAGATGACTACACCATATCATCCTCAAGCGAATGGTCAAGCTAAAGTCACTAATAGGGAGATCACAAAAATATTGACATGGACCATTAGCAAATATTAGCAAGACTAGAGCACCAAATTGAATGATGCTCTTTGGGCATATTCTCGACATGGAAACTCGCTATAGGCTACTCTCCCTATGAGTTAGTGTACGGAAAACTTCCCACACTTCATATCCAAGTTGAGCTATGTACACTATCTACAACATGTGACCTCAACCTTGACCTCAATCTAGCATAAAAAGAATGCTTAATAAACTTTAACTTGCTAGATGAGAACCGATTAGCTGCCCTATCATCCAATGAACTGCACAAGGCCTTCAACAAGCAACATCATAACCAAAAAATTAGAAAAGTTAAATACCAACCATGAGATAAGTTTCTTTATTAGAATCCCACACATGTGCCACAATGCACTAAATTTCAAATGCTGTGGGAAGGACCTTATATCATTCATGAAACTTTTCCTTCAAGGACCATGATGATCTATAAACTTGAAAGCTCAAATAAGAAATTATTGATCAACATCTAGCAAACCAAACCCTTCCATGAGCTTAAAATGGCCAATACTTACACTACCTCTATTAATGGACAACCTTGCTCATTATTTTGGATCTTCTCCTTCCAACTCAGTCATGGGGGAGATGGCCAACAATGCTAACCATTCTAAGCCCTTAGTTCCTTTTGTATTTTTGTTTTACACATTTTTCATCTTTATTTTTTTTATACCATCGTTAACATTTTTACTATTTCTTTGTTTGATTTGTTCTTACTCGTCACATAATAAGTGCTCATGATGGTGAAGAATACTATAATGGTGTTAATTACTAATGTTTGGCTTTTAACTTTGAATTTTAATGTTGATACTAAGATATGGTTTCTTTTGATAAAATAGGCAATGAGTCCATGTCACCCATTTATCCATGCAACTCTATGGTCTCCCTTGTTTTGGAAATGTACTGTCCCTTTTTCTAAGAAAACCTATTAATGAATTGGTAGCTTAGTACTCTTCAAACCTCAAGGGGATTTGATGCATTTGTACTAGCTATTCTCTTGGGTACTTAGATGTTTTTCATTAAGTCCTCCACCATTTAGCTATTGGCCAATATATCAGGTTGTTGTCCAAATCAAATAAGTCTTTGCATGGTGTGGTTCTCACGTAAAACAAAAAAAGACTGGTGAGAATTCAAAGCACACCCCTTAGACATGATAAAAAAACATGGGCTAAAAGCACTGGTTATGGGATTGGAAAGACATGTTACCCATGCTTGAAGATCCCCTCTAACTAAGGCCCTTTCTCACTTCTTGCTTCTTCTCTTTTTGGAATGGAAGTGGCTTTATGGATGCATTCTTGTTACTTCAGGAGGCTGGGTTGGTCAAGTGTGTTGATGCGTGGTCACTGGATGTGGATAGTTGAATGTGGATTTGGACAAAATTTTATTAAGTCACCTTAACCACATATTACACAAGGGACTTTACAGAACCTTAATTTTGGGATTCCATTCCATTCTCTTCTCTCTTTCTGAATTGCTTTCCACATTCCACTTCATTGCTAGTTTTATGATGAGTCTATATCTTGGTTAATGCATTGTTATTCTTTGGTAAAATCTCATGGGTAAGTTCTTAACCATTGTTTCCATATGTCATTCTGAGAGCCTACGGACTCTTTGGTTTGTGGGTTTGTCAAGGCATTAAGGACATGAGCCTACTTTGGGAAGGACCCACTAGCATTCCTTATTGGTATAATTGTTAAGTCCTTTCCCTTAAACATTTCTACAATCAACTATTACCCGTTTCACCCCATTAATGACATATGTTTTTGTTTTTGCTTTATGGGCTTCACCATTGTTATTTCTCTTATCTTTCTTGTTCTTTGAAGTTTTCCATCTTATTTCTACCAAAGGTTTTCTCTTAGTCGTAGGGGCCTTGTCACAAAATTTTCCATTCTATTACTTATCTCACACCTACACCTTGGGTAGTCATCAATGATAAGCCTCTAACCTAGTATCTACCATACCCATAACCTAGCCAATGTGCTTCATAGCGAGGCAAGGTATCAATCACATTATCTCTTATCTATCCTTGCTAATTTGTGACTATGTTGTACGTGCAAATGGTGATCACATGAACAATGGACTGGGATAGGAGAGGGCACTCAAGATGGATTGGAGCTGAAGCAGTTATGCAAGGAACACACATCATATGGCCATGGATGAACAACGATGTGCACATCAACAGCAATGCACCTCATTTTCTTTTCTCTCTCTCTCTCTCTATGAGCTGTCAAATGAGGGTCTGGATGTCATTTATGTACAGTTTTCACCACAATGGGAATGAACACCAATGCTATAATATATTTTTCAATCCGTTCACTGGGCACTTTGAGTCTATCATTCCATGTTATCATCAGTTGTCATTCAATCAATAATCCCATACCTTCCCAATATTTTGTAAGGAACTCGAGGATGAGTTTTCATTCAGTTGTGGGGGTATGATGAGCCATGATATTGAGACTGTGATATCAAATTCGTGATATTGGGTCTATGATATCGAAGCCTACCAAGCGATATCGGACATCCGATATCAGGACTTACCTCGTTGCCTATAAATAAGAGGCAGGTGCACTTGGTTTGGCAATTAGTTTTTAGTCCCTTACCTGAACTCTTACAGTTTTGCCTTTCCAAAGTTAGAATTATTTTTGAGTGCCTGCAGTAGGAGTCAAAAAGCGAACGGATCTTTATTTGAGCATTGTGTACCTAAGCACACCTTGTGTCCCAAAATAAAGATGAACTTTGTGATAAACCTTATAGCATTCAGAATAGCTTATTTCTTGCATTTAATGTTATTTGTAGTTATTTAATGCTTTCATTAATTAATTGATGTTGTTTTTATTAATTCATTAATTTTCACAAGTAAGCACATTCAGTACGATCACTTTGAGCATACGTGGAACACTTGGTAACCCAGTAACGACTAGCATTTGGTAATCCCAGTAGTGTTACATTGGTTTAGGATGTGTATGGAGAGTGGGAATGGATGCTGGTGTTAGGACTAGTTAAAGCCTAGCTAATTAGTTAAATTAAATTAGTTATTCAATTAATTTACTCTTCCCTTATTAGCACCAGGACATAAAACATAAAAGCATAAAAATCATATACCTCAAGTTTACTTAACCATACAATCATGTCATACGAGTAAGCTTGGGAAGACAACGATTGCCTAACCCATCCTTGTTTTGTGAAGGCGCATAAGCACTTAGTCCTTGAAGTTTGACTAGATTGTGCGTGAATGCTCATATTCATATGGTTGAGTGTAGGGCTACCTCGCCACTCATCATTGGTGTAGATGGTACAGAGAAACTTTGGAAGTAACAAAGATGAAGATCTAAAAATGAATGCAAATTACTATTATGTCATTTAAACTTCAAGCGAATGGCTTGAGGTTGTTCCAGGTGGTGTAGATGTTATGGAGAAACTTTGGAAGTAACCAAGATGAAGATCTAGAAATGAATGCAAATTAGTATTCTATCATTTAAACTTCAAGCGAATGGCTTGAGGTTGTTGAACTTCAATTCTAATGGGTAGTATTAATACAAAATTTGGATCTCAATAAAACTAACATTATATCTTAGTATGAAAAATTCTAATTGAACTTATAAGATGCAAGTAGGTCTTCATTAATAGTTATAAGTTTGATCCTAAGAATGAGCTAATCAACTAAACTCATATGACTGTCCTTTTGAAGGGCTTAAGTTCAAAGCACAATAAGCCAAATATTGAGTGTCTTCTCCAAAAAATAAAAATACAAATAGATGACTCAAGATGGACTACACTTTAGTCCTTACTACACTTGCAAACATAGTAAGAGGGCAAACTCAAGATGGACTATGCTTTAGCACTCATAGCACTTGCAAACACAATAACAACACATGACATCAATTAGATATTAGTTAGAAGTGTAGTGACTATGTCTTAGCCATCATAAAGTCTTGAGGGATAGACACAAGACACAACAACATAATAAGATGCATGCAACACTGTAACAAGATAATAAGGACAATCCTATGCTACGCATAAGAAAGGGGGGTGGGGTGGTGGGCAACCTGAAATCAGTAAAGCATAGGTGCACCCCAAGATTTATAGAAGTTCATAACTCAATCCTACCTAGTAGAGTCAAACATGTGACTTGGGGTTGCTAGGCTAACACCTCATTTTTATATTATATAGGAAGGACCAATCTTATACTACACATATTTCGCTTTATGTAGCAATGCTGAGTTATAAAGTCCTAATTGAACTATATTACAATTCTTATGGGGTTCCAACACCTCCGCTATTGTCTTGGCTATATATCCTAAAGGTACCTATCTTGTTTCCATTTAGATATACAACCTTATCACAAACTTCCCTTACACACACATAGAATAGGTAGCTATATTTACTTAATAAGGAAGGGAGTTGTCAAAATTCCAAACTTTTTAACTCTATGTATTCTAGTAGAACTTAGGTACAATGTAAAGTTTCCTCAAGCATGACTTGAACTAACAATAATTTTCTTTTTGGTGGGGTGGGGTTTATTGAAACTTGAAATAAGTGAAACATAGATACACCCCAATATTTTTATAGAAGTTTATAACTTAGTGTTACTTAGTAGAATTGAACCAATGACTCGGGGTTACTAGACCAAGACCAACACTAGTAGGCTAACACCTCATTGTTAAGTAACAACACATTGCCTACATAATACTTATTAGATAATGATTATTAGCATTATCACTATTTCTTTAAAAGAAAATAGGAAAGGAAGGGTTAGAATACTATTGCAGGAAGGGTGGATGGATGCATGGGAAGGGAATGTTGTTAGAACTAGAAGTAGATGACTATATGTACCCCCAAACAATGAGGTGTTAGCCTAATGGTAGGACTCTTGATTTATGAGCTCCAAGTTATAGGTTCAATTTTAGTAGGTAATGCTAAGTTATAAAGTTATAATTTAAGTATATATTTTGGGGTGTACCTATATGATAATTATTTTGGAGTTCCAACATCCTTCTTCCTTCCTCTCCCTCTCCTTCTCCCCCACACTAGACCCCCATCCCCACCTCCCTGCACCCTTGCACTTTTCCCCTTGACCCACCCAACCTCCCTCCTCTACCCCTTGCCTAGGTGACTATATGTACCCCCACATAATGAGGCTTAAAGGTAAGACTCTTGACTTGGAAGCTTCAAGTTATGGATTCAATTTTAGTAGGTAATGCTAAGTTATAATATTCTAATTTAACTATATGTCTTATGGGTAAATGTTGTTAAAAAAAGTTTAGAGTTTTGACACTACCTCCCTCTTAACTATTTTTGCCCCTAAGACATATAGCCAACACAAAACTTAAGTAGAATATTTATATATTAGTGTTGTCCATTAGAATCAAACCCACAAATCTTAAGTTTTTAAATCAAGAGTCTTACCACTAAGCTAGCATCTCATTGTTAAGGGTGGATGGGAAAGAGTTATCATTGGAGTTTGAGAGATGTTAGATCCAAAAATAATAATAGTAAGAAAAAAATTTCAAAGTGCATCATATGCTTAATCACCAAGCAGAAAACACCAAAAATAACAAGGAAAATTTTTCCAATTTTAGGATATCTACTTGCTGTACAACCTTATAATTGATGCTTTGAAAAATCAAAAGTTGAAAATTAATCGTTAGTAAGAAGGATGGTCCTAGTCTTAACAATATCTATATCTCTTTCAATATTTGTGCTTGAACTTAAAATAACAAAAGGATTCAATGTAATAATTAAAAGCTTAGTGAAATACGAACATTTGTAGGAAAAGAAGTTCTAATAGAATATGATGTCACATGTTGTCTATCAAAATTTAACTTATGTTGAGAATCTTTGCCATTTTCTATAGCTTTCTTGTCTATGAAAGTTTTAATCTTTGTGCTTATAATATTCTTGTTAAATAAGAAAAAAAATTCCTTAAGAGTTATTTGTTAAAACTTTTAGTAGTAAAATTTTAAACTATTCATAAAAGATTCTATCTACTTTGGTTTTTTTATTGCCATTTGATTTATTTTATCATTGCCATTAACTTGTTTGTTTATATTTCCAGATTCAAATTATTTTTTTTCTTTTTGTATTGTCAACATCAACATGCTTTTTTTTTCTCACCATCATTTTTCTTGAGTAGAAAAAGACAAACATTAAATAAATATTGGTCATGATGATAAAAATTACAAGAATATTTTGGAGCTGTCTTTTCTAGAATCTTTGTCTTTTGGAGCTATCTTTTCAAGTTTTCATCCTTACATCCAATCTTGGAAAACTTCCCTCTAAGTAAGAAAAGGATTAGATGTTACCTTCTTTTAGAAGTAACCTTTTGGGTTTTCACTTCCTCCTTAAATTAAATGGTAAATCCTAAAAAATAGCTAGCATCATCATGAATTCACTATTCCTTTATTCTGGAAATTCAACCCCCCTTTGAGATGACATAATTTAAAAGATTGATACAATAAGGTGTTAGTTAATTTTTTATCCTAACACATAGTCAACACTATACATAAGTAAAACTTAGATCGAATACAACTCTTGCAATTCTTTAGGAAACACTTTTTCTCCACATGTCCATCTTTGAGTATTTAATCCCAAAGTTTTATATTACAATGATTTACCAACCCATATCCAAAAAGATGTGACTAGATTAAAACTTCAAATGAGAATATGTACCAAAGCATTTGGTTTATAACATGGATTGATGGTTAATTATATAATATTAAGTTAAAATAAAAATTAAAATTATGATTGGTAAAAGTAAAATGGAATATATGGAATATACTTTTTGTGGTAAAGCTAGTAATGAAGAAACAAAATTTAGAACTCAAAATGAAGAACTTTCTGAGTAGATGGTGATACTAAGGTAAGAATGAATTTCATGTAGCTAGGTTAATCACCTATAGTTAACTAGTGGTCTAGTTCTAAGTGGATGGTGATATTATGACAAGATTAAATTTTATATGGTTAGGTTAACCATAGGTGGTTAACTAGTCATCATGTGTAATACATAAAGGTTGGTCAATTTTAATGAAATACCATCGTTGCTTGCAACAAATTGCTATAGTGAATCTTGAAGGACTCATAGAAAAGTGAGATTTAGACAATTTAGAAAATGAAAAGGCACTGACATTCTTTTTCTTCCTTCTTACTTCTTTGCAAGTTGTACCTTTCCTCTTTGTTTTCTTTGGGAGTCTCTTTCTAACAACGAGATGCAAAAATAAAATGCAATTTGAAGGAATATAGCATAATTATCTAAAAAAAAAAACACAGTTGCACATTCTTTGGCTAATAAGGATATCTCATCATAACTCTAGATTTTATTAGCCTTACTATGACTATTTCATAAATGTGTGTAGTTTTGTCAACATTTTGGTTTACTGCCTATAATAAGAAAGTGTGATACTTCCCAAACACAACCACTCCCCCTCCCCCCCCCCTCCTCTCCCAAATAAAAAAGAAAACACATACACAACAAAAATAAAAAAATTATTTTGAAATTGATGGAATAAGATTTTATTGTAGGTGATGTAGAATATCAAAAAGTGTCCAAGATGTAACATGGTTCTCATATTTCCATATTATGTTTAAACTAATTCTTTGGCTCACATTTAATTGGCATTGGAAATTAACGAATAATTATACTGCAATCCATAGTCAAGTTTCAAAGGGCTTCCTTGTTGATTGGTATAGTTTTGATAGAAATATTTATGCAAATGCATTGCTTTCAAACAAAGAACAAATCGATGGGGAAAGAAAAATTGTTGAGATTGATGAATCTTTGTTTGGTGGAAGAAAATACAATTGAGGATTTGAAAGGAAGCAACAATGGATCTTTGGTGGCATCGAGAGAAGTTCCAATAATGTTTTTCTAATGGTTGTTGCTAATAAAAAGAAATAAATGCTCATGAATGTCATCTATAAGTAGAACAAGCTAGACACAATCATCTATAGTGAGATGTACAAGGGTTATGACATAGAATGACTGAATCAATTACAATATTAGCATGCCTAGGTAAATTATAGCCTTCATTTTAAAGATCTCAACATAGAGCTACTGTGAATTGATGAACTTAGAAACATGGGTGTGAGGAAAGGGTGGGGATGGGGGTGTGTTGCAATTGAATGAGTTCTAAAAAAATTTAAAACCTAAAAGAAATACTAAAAATAGAAGCACAAATAGAAACATACTCATTGAGATGTGCAATATAGTTCACCACTTGTATATTGGTCAAACCAAATAATAGTGATAAAGGATACTATGGTGGTAGATCCTTCGATGGTACATATTCCCCATAGGATAATTAATGAATTTCCAAGCTTGGTATCACATAGGAGCCTCACAAGGTTGAGAGCAAATAGAGTGCTCTCATAAGACACCAACAACCCCTTAGGAAAAAACACAAACACTTGGCCACCTAAGTGAAAAGACCTTAGAACAAAAAAAAATCTCAAACACTTGGCCATCCAAGTGAGAAACCTTTCATGACAAAAAAAGGAAGTGAATATCTCCTTAGAGATAATCTAAGCTTCTTGGAGCAATAAGATAAATACAATAGAAGGGGTTTAGAGAATGATCTCAATTTAATCTATAGAATATATGTAATGCTAGGGAATAATAAATAAAAATGAGAAACTCATAGTCTAAGGAATGCAATAGGAATTACAACCAATGATTCAAACAATGAATCTACAATGTATTCTAACCCTGGCTGAAAGTGCAAGTAATGATGGTGCAACTTCCCAGGTAATCCAACAAACAAACTTGATTCCAATGCCAATGCCAAGGAAAAATGATGTGCAAGAGCTCATGTATGTAGTTGCGTATTCCAAATCCAAGAAAGCATTAGTTTAAAATAAGATTTGAGAAGAAGCTTTTATAGATGATGTGCCCAAGATCTTTCCTAGCCACTTCAAGTTCAACTGGAGTGAATAAAAAAGGTACAATGATTTTTTTATTTTGATCAATAACTACATTGGACATCCTATTTGAAGCTTGGATGTTTACTCTATAATTATTATGTATTTGAACGGGACATGTTAAGGAAAGTGTTAACATTCAAGATTAGCTAGGATGTCCTAACTTGGTACATCTAGCTTCCAGTTGGGATGTCTACCCTATACTAGAACTTCTACTTGAACTTGTCTAAGCCTTAATTATTATGTCCACACTTCATCCTATAATTGAGTATGAGGAAAGAGAGATCTAGTATCTCACAAACTTGCTTCCTTGCATTTTGACTTGTTCAAGTGATCTTGAATTAGCATCCCGTACTCTATAACTCTCGAACTTAGTTCATACCTTACTAAGATATGCATGCATGCATAATGAACAAGGCATACTTCTCCATTTTCTAGTTTTGGCTCATCAAAACATGGAATTGGTAAATGATCTCTCCCTTTTTTGGTGAGATTCATAACAATCAAAAACATCCAACAATGTATAAAATTCAAATCTTGTTAACCAAAAAGAGTAATATCATTAACATAAGCATTAAAGAACCCAAAAATTCATATAATCATCGTAACCAAATATGATAAAACATTAAGTTCATCAAACATAAAGCATAACATGAAATGGAAATGTAAAATCATAAGTACATGAAAACATAGATACGTGGGCACTAAACATAGAGCCCATGATCATAGTCTTTAAACTCTCTCCCTCATTTTTAGATAGCATCCAAAAAGGTGGAAAGATACTCATATTTGCTAAGTTTGAATCCTTCTAGTCCATTGGCCTATACTCTTCCTCCTTCTTATCATCAACACTGGGAGATTTCTACTCATCCTTTGAACAACTATCTCCTCAATCACAAGTATTTATCACCATCAAGGTTGAAGCTTCTTTTAAAGTGAGAGCTTCAAAGAAAATTGAAGTGTTGAATCCATAACATGATGAAGGTGGGACAAATTAAGTGACTAGTGTTGTTGTTAGGTCTTTGGTATGGGAGGACCAGAGGGATTATCCATGGTACTTTGGATGATGGGATCATTAGTGGTAATTTGACATTTGAGAGATTACTCTCCATCCAAAAGTACCTCTTGAGAAACATAGCCATATGAGCTACGAGGCTAATCCTCATAGTCTTGTTCCTCCTCCTACTAAGGTTTCTCACTTGCTAGCTTGATCTCCTCATTGAAATCCTCTACTATGCCTAAATCATAGCCCCTAAACAAGCTCACATCTAAAGCTAGTTAGTGAGGATTGTGCTTCTTAGATGAAAACTATTTGTCATCATCAAGGTTGAATCTCCTCAATCACAATTTTTTACTGCCAACATGGTTAAAGCTTCTTTTGAAATTGATCAATTGAATCCATAACATGAAGAGTTGGACCAATTGAGTGATTGGTGTTGTTGGTAGGTCTTTGGTATGGGAGGACTAAAGAGACTATCCATGGTACTTTGGATGATGGAATCATCATTGATGCTTTGACATTTGAGAGATTGTTCCCCATTCACAATTGCCTCTGGTTGAACATAATCATAGGAGCTATGAGGCTAATCCTCATAGCATTATTACACCTCCTACTAAGGTGCCTCACTTGTTGGCTTGATCGCCTCATTAAAATCCTCTACCTTGCCTAAATCATAGTCCTTAAATGGGCTCACATCTAAAGCTAGTTGATGAGAAGTGTGCTTCTTAGTTGGCCAAGTGGACGTCCTAATGAGCTCCTCTTTCAAGATAGTAGGAAGTTTTTCTAAATATGAGATGTTGAGCTTTGAGTGCTTCAACTCAAGCTCATCAACTTGTCTAGCTAATTTGAAGAGATTGTGGTTCCTTTTGCTAAGAGTTTTAGCAAAGTCTCACAATGTCTTGTTCATGTTAGACATGAGTTGATCACCAAGTGACTTGGCTATAAAGAGTGATGGTCTCGTAGCCTACCTATTGTGGAATCAAGTGATATTAACTCTTACTTTTTAGTACAATATTGTAGTAAATGATGAGAGACAAAGTGGAAGCATTTATGGTTATATCAACCCTATAAATCTTCTTCAAAATAAAGTTAGGATCTCCAAAAAAATAGTAGCAAAACACTCTAGTAAAAAAAACGTTTGAAAATATTTCACTAAGAGAGTTCACTCATAATTGATGATCATTTAAAACATCAAACCCTATCAACTAATTAACCACATTGGGAGAAATGGTAATAACAATGTTACTTCCAAGTTTATTGAAGCTGCTAGTCTTAGCATCCATCCCATAAATATTATAAAACAAAACATTGAGAATGAAAGATAAGCCCATCACATCAAAATAGGATTAAAGTTGTGCCTTCCTCTAAAGCTTGAAATCAAACATCCTCTCTATATTAATGGAGATCTTTTGATGGGATGCATACCTCTTCTTTGTTGGCTTTGATCTAAATGAGGATTTGTATTCCTCTTATTCTTGATCTAAAGAAGAACCTTCTCATCTTTTCTACTAGATTAGTTACCCTAAAATATCTTAGTGTTCTCCTTGGTTCTTACTATGATCTCTTCTTCTTAATGTCCTAGTTCATTCTGCTTCACTATCTTTGTGATTGATGTCCTCATCTTGAGTGCAAATGAGGAATTTAAGGGCATATAGGGCTTTTATGCTTATGCCATTATAGGAAAACCATGATTTTTATATTTCTATCTTGCATAGTTAGGGCATCCATGGTCAAAAGTGGACATTCCTAAGACCTTGCTTAGGACATCCCACATAAGTGTGGACATCACACCTAAGGAGACATGTTTATGAGTGGATCTCGTTTATGAGAAGTGAATGCCCAACTTGGAACAAGTTTAAATTTTTGGAACATGGATTGGGGTTCACATGCTTAAAAAGTCTTCTTAATATCATAGTAAGGACATAAGGAATAGAAAATTAAAATAAGTTTACCTCAACTTACCTAGTCGAGAATGGTCTCAGCCTTGAGATGGTATGAAAGTGAAGTAGGATGAGATGCTACTTATCTAATCTTATGCTTCCAATTGATGTAGGTTCTTATTCCTTACTTTCCAAATGTGATTCCATCCTTGCCTTGACTCTTGAGAGTGGGATGGAAAGTTTGTTGTTGCATGTGACTTATTTTATTAGTGGGTTTTAAAAGCTTCCTCTAGATATCCATCTTTTCACCATGCATTTAATAGTCAACCAAATGAGAAGCATCTTAAAATGTTACGTTCATAGTTAGACAATGGTTCATAATGTGGCCATCTTGATGGTAATGACAACAAATAATAGATCTAAAAAAACTTGGAGTAGAAGTATGATAATACCTTTTTTGATGGACATTCCTTAGTTTGATGTTGTTGAAGTAGCTTGACTTGATGGGTTTATGACCAAAACCACTCTTTTCATATGGGTTCTTCCTTGCTTAAGCATATGGTTTAAGTAAGCTTTCTGAAAAGTAAAGCTTTTAGCAATTTTTTTCTTTCTCCATATTTTGATGTAGTTCCTCATTTTCCTTATTACATGAGACATTCTCTATTAAAAGTAAGGTCATTTTTGATGACATTTTCTTGAATTTGTTCTTTTATTGCTCTTGAAACTTAAATGACTTATTTAAGATAATTAGTTCATCCATCTGAACCTTAAGAACTGTGACTTTGTTTGTTAGATCTAGACATGCTTTTCTTTCATGCTCAAAATCTAACTCACATCAATGTATCTTACTCCTCAATTTAAGGCAAATTTGTTGTAATTCAATAAAATTTTCTTTAATACCTAAGCTAGAAATTTTCTATAATTCAATGAATTTCAAATTTTTTATTTTTAGTACATAAGCCATCATAAGTGCACATGACATACATTAGATATTACTTAGAAGTGTAGTGAGTATGTCTTAGCCATCATAAAGTCTTGAGGGACAGACACAAGACACAACAACATAATAAGATGCATGCAACACCATAACAAGATAACAAGAACTAATCCTATGCTACACATAAGAAAGGAGGGGTAGGGTGGTGGGCAACCTGAAATAAGTAAAGCATAGGTACACCCCAAGATTTATATAGGTTCATAACTCAATGCTACCTATTAGAGTTGAACGTGTGACTTGGGGTTACTAGGCTAAGACGTGTAACACTAGGCTAACACCTCATTGTTATATTATACAAGAAGGACCAATCTTATGCTACACATATTTAGCTTTATGAAACAATGCTGAGTTATAAAGTCCTAATTGAACTATATTACAATTCGTATGGGGTTTCAACACCTCTACTATTGTCTTGGCTATATCCTAAAGGTACTTATAGTCATCTTGTTTTCATTTAGATATATGACCTTATCACAAAATTCCCTTACACACACATATAATAGGTAGCTATCCTTACTTAACAAGGAAGGGAGTTGTTAAAATCCCAAACTTTAACTTTATGTATTTTGGTAGGACTTAGGTATAATGTTAAGTTTCCTCAAGCATGACTTGAAGTAACAACACTTTTTTTATTTTTGGTTGGGTCTGTTTTAGATCAAGAAACAATTATCAAAAGACACATACAAGTTGTCCACATTAAGTGGAATAGAATTGTAGCTTCCATATAATGTTTTACATGTAAAACATTACTTTGCGTGATAGCCCACAACTTCAAATATATATTAATAAATAATATATATATGTATATAGTAGTTAAATAATAATAACAAAAATATTAAGTATACATAGTAATAAGTAACAAATTTTATTATGCAAGTCTTAATATATATATATACTTAGTTATATAATATCTAACCTTAATATGTATGTATATCCTATACATATGTTTAAGAATGTATATATGGTATAATAAAATATTTATATGTTAGAGTATTAATTTAAATATTAAATTCAAAGTGTTAGTTTAAAATATTAAATTTATACTATCTCGAGTAATCATTACTTGTGATGTGTGTAAGTGGGAGCAACCAAATAATGGAATTTGAATTAGCCAATTGTACGATGATGGAAATTAAATAAGTTTGGGCTAAGTGGAAAAGTTGATTGTTGGAATTGGTGGGAATTTCAAATTTATCTTACACTATATAAAGAGATATTAATTGCTTGGAAATACCACATCTCTCAATTCAAGACTTGAGTGAGAAAAGTGAGTGAAGTGTTTAAGTGTGAGGTAGAAAGATGATTCTTGGAGAGATGGCAGCAAGAAGGCCTTTTATCCCATATGTTACAGGATGTTGCCCAGAGCATGTCATGAGAGCCTACTATAAGGTAACCACCCATGGAGCATCTAGTGAAAGCCCTTTCTTACTTTGGACTTTGGATGAGTTTAGTTTCCTCATCAATGGTCGCTCAATACATTCCAATGTTTGGGGCAGCTTTCATTAATGCACGACTAAAGATAAATAACAATGAAAGTCCAATCAAGATGATTCTTGGGGAGAGGCTTTCATGTCTCAAGACATAGAAGCAACTTGTTTGGAGGAGCCTCAAAAATTAGCAGCCAAAGGGTTGGATGAGAAAGAGACAAAGATAGTTGTTGAAGACAAGGATGAAGCAGACCAAGATGAAGCTTCAACTAGGCAAGAAGAAGGAAGAAAAGAATTTATTACCATAGAGATAGAATATGAAAGAATTAGCAATATGAGAATTCCTTAAAGAATTACCTTAACTATTCTTTTCCCATCTACAAAATACTTTGTATAAAGCTATGTTTGTACAGTTTCCTTGTTTTATAGGGTTTAAGTTTCCTAAGTTTGATGGAAAATTTCCTCAAAAAATATTTATGTTTTTGTAAAAATGTTTAAAAAATTCTTGTTTTGATGATGATTTGATTGGTGAATGATCTTAAACACCTTAAATCCTTAAGAAATTTAAAATGGGAAATAAGATTGTTGTCACATTCACACCATTTTGATGGAGTAGATTTTATGAGATAATGTTGAAAACTAAATTGCCTAGTTTAGTTTTTCAATGGTAATTGGAAGATAAAAATTAAATTATTTATTTAAAAGGGCAATAGTGAGAAGCATGATGAAGAAAGATCTTAAAGGAAAAAAATTGAAAAGCTCTTTATATTCAAGGTGTGCACATTTTAAGTTTTTGTTCATAATTCTGAAGGCATGAAATTAATGAAAGCTTAGTAAGGTGTTTTTAGCTTAAGGATGAAGAATTTGTGGTTTTCCCATATAAAAATATGTATATGGTGGAGGTGAAATTTGGGAAATGATTTGGAAATTGCAAGATAGTGTATTGCAATTGTATCACCATTGGTTCTTACAATATATTAGTTTATCAGCTTTAGTTTTAATGGTAAATTGGATGTTTCAAAGAATGATAAAAATAAAGTGGATAAATTTGTGCATCCATTTTCCTTGAAACTGTGCAAGAACTTCTTAGGAAAACTGACAAGTAATTGCATTATGTAAAGATCGATTGTTATGCTATGGTCATTACAATTCATAATGCTATATTCAATCTACGATGGCAGAAAATTAAGTTGTAGATTTATGAATTCCAAACAAAACAAGAGGAAAATATCCAGTTCAAAGGCTCAACAGCATTTGATGAATGTTGGCAGAATAAGATCATAATTTCAACACAAAGTAAACAAAATTAACAAGATTCTTGTTAAACAATGGTTGAAAAATTCAACAAAATTGTTTGAAAAAAACTTCATTGTTATTTCAGAAGAGAAACCATTGCCACAAAAAAAAACATGCCAATATGAAGTGCAACAAGTAAATAAAATTTCAAAAATTTGTAGAACACATGCCCTACAATTCATAAGAAGATCTATACGAAATCGATGTTCTAGGGCAAAAATGAGCATGCCAAACCTATAGGCATAAGAAAATTGGCTCCACATTCAAAATCAAAAGAAGTCCTAAGGCAGTGGCTATCATATATTTCAAAAAAAAAAAAAAGTAGGTTGAAGAACCCTAAGCCAAGGGTATTTGTCATGACAAATTTCTCCACAACATCATCAAAAACTTGAATGGAAGCTCCTCTCCAACCACCCATGCAAAATTTTCACCTCATAGAGGATCATGCAGTCAAGCAGCATCGACGTGGTGGGAACTAGAGCAAGGTTTGAATCTCACTCTATTTCTAGTTTGCTTGTGGAATTTTCTCTCTGGGAAAAAACTAGGAGTAGATTGGTAGAATTGTGCTCAACCATTTTTATGAAATTTTATGTGTTTTAAGTAGTGTAATATAGGGACTATATAGACTAATTTATTTGAAAAAATAGGAATCTCAAACAACTCATAGTATTTGACAAAGCTAGCCAATTTTCTTTTACAATAGCCAATTACAATTTCATGCATGAACCCAAGCATTTCAACATTTACAACATCAAGCACATACTCATAATTAGTTCATTTCATAATCACTAAGTTTATTTGAAGGTATTTGGGCCTTGTTGTTGCTAAAAGACTAGCAAGCACCTAAACCCTGTTTTAAGGAACATCTTCGTTTCCCATGACTCCCAAGATCACAAGAACGAAGGCCCATAATGTAACGAACCACTTCTCCTTGATTTTTTGTGTTAATGATTGCAATAGTATTTTTGTGTATTTGTGTGCATGTTTTGTTGACAAGTTGTGTGTGTGATTTGGTGGAAAAGGTTAATTGGAATAGTAATAAATTTGTTGACCACATTTTTATATGTATTATGATTAAATGTTTAAATACTTTATGCATAAGAAATATGATTTAAAATACATGTTGGGAATTTTTTAGAATAATAATAATAAATGATATAGGGGAAAACAAAATATTTTCTATTCTATTTCAACAAATATGCTAAGAAATAGAGGACAATGCTCTAAGGTGTGCCTCAAGAGCTAAAACAGGTATGTTAAGATGCAAAGGAATGCTCATATTGAGTAACTTGACCTATGAATCAAGTTGGAGGAACCTAACCTGTGAATCAAGGATACTTTGTGCAAATACTCTAACTTTATATTTTATTTTATCTAAATGTGGTGCAC
>MNCI01037200.1:122439-133889 GCA_015680685.1 Gnetum montanum | reverse complement strand
CGGCTCTCTTTACAATGCCTACAGGAGATTTGAACAGCCTCTTGTTTTTGCGTTAGGCTTGTAGTGGCTAGTAGGGGTTCATCGTCATCGAGTAAGTTATGCTTTCATGCGTTGGGATGATGTTGCCCTCATTTATGTTTATAAGAAACCCCCACCTCAGATTATGTACTACAATCTTCATTGTCATCTAATTTGTTGGTTCTCCAATGAATTGCCTCACTAGATGTGGCGTTATCGTAGTCTTGTAGAAGAAGCATGGTTGTGAAATTATGTGTCAGTTTGTATGTGACCTTTTGTAATGATTTCTTTCTAAAAGATATATCTTTAATTCGTATACAACGACCTTGTATGATATAACTAATCTAGAGAACTAGCATCGTCCTCGACAATAGCACCAATGATGAGTACACTCAACCATATGAATACAAGCATTTCATGCATANGATGAGTACACTCAACCATATGAATACAAGCATTTCATGCATAATCTGGTCAAAATCCACAAACGGACTAGTTGTGGTATCTAGATAGTTACTCGTAGATCATAGTTCGTTGTCTTCCCACCTGGACTAGTATTAGCTTGTCACGTATGGTTTAGTCCAGAGTGAGGTATATGATGTGTTCCTACACTAATGCTACTCCTAGGGATGATGGGAAATAATATCAACTAAACTAGGAGAGAGTGTGTGAGAGAGAATCTAAACTAGCCTAAGTGCGATGAGCATTTGTTTCTTAATCATATGTACACATCTTGGACCTTGTGCACGACTACCACTGGGATTACCAAGTGCATGTCCTAGGTATGCTACTGGGTTNAGAGAGATAATAACTAAGAAAGCAATAAATAACAATAATAATTAAATAATTAAGCTAAGTGGATGCTGCAATGATGAAGTAATCTCGATCTTTATTTCCGGTCATGTGCGTGTCCAAGTACGTCACACTCGAATAAGGATGCCGTACAATTACAATCATCACACTACGGGCATGCATTGGGAGAAAGGGTTGAGAGGAAAAACTGACAAAAAGTCCCTACCTTAGTACTAAAAACTAACTCTCTTTACCAAATTAGCCTGCCTCTTATTTATAGATGAGGACACAGGCTGTGATATCGCGTACGTGATATCACGTACGCAATATCATGGGTGCGATATCACGGCCAACAATTCATGACTCATTAGCAAAGGTAGGTGAGAAAAGAAGGAAGCAACATCATCCATTAAAGTATTGTAGTTGGTTAACTACTCCCCCTAACCCAATATCTGTACAGTGGGATCTAATTACTTTTCGGGCTTTGCTATCCTTAATCATATTTTTAAATTTGGTTTGGATGTTGGAGTGGATTTAGTTAATCATTGTTGGCTGTTTCTTGTTTGATGCAAGCTTTCTTTCTACCTCAAAATTGGCATTTCTAATTTTGAAACACTGTAAATATGTATGCTTTCTTTGATTGCATGTCTTTCATAATTACTTGCAAGGATGAGGTGCTTGCTTTATTTTGAAAGTTCTCTTGGTTTTACCATCAGATCCCAGAATTCACCTTTGCTCTACATTCAATTTTGTTAAAGGTATATTGTTTAAGGTTTAGTTCATGCCAGTTTGATAAATACTTTTAGATCTTTGTAATTTTCTATGCAGGAAGGGTTAGAATACTCTTGCAAGAAGGGTGGATGGCTGCATGGGAAGGGAATGTTGTTAGAACTAGAACTAGATGACTATATGTACCCCCAAACAATGAGGTGTTAACCTAATGGTAGGACTCTTGATTTAGAAGCTCCAAGTCATAGTTCAATTTTATTAGGTAATGTTATGTTATAAAGTTCTAATNCCCCCTTCTGCCTAGGCAACTATATGTATCACTGCATAATGAGGCTTAAAGGTAAGACTCTTGACTTAGAAGCTTTAGGTTATGGGTTCAATTTTAGTAGGTAATGCTAAGTTATAATATTTTAATTTAACTATATGTCTTAAGGGTAAATATTATTAAAAAAAAGTTTATAGTTTCGACACTACCTCCCTCTTAACTATATTTACCCCTAAGACATACAGGCAACACAAAACTTAAGTAGAACTTTTATATCTTAGTGCTATCCATTAGAATCAAACCCACAACTCTTAAGTTTCTAAATCAAGAGTCTTACCACTAAGCTGGTATCTCATTGTTAAGGGTGGATGGGAAATAATTATCATTGGAGTTTGAGAGATGTTAGACCCAAAAATAATAATAGGAAGAAAAAATTTTTAGAGTGCATTATATGCTTAATCACCAAGTAGAAAACACCAAAAATAACAAGAAGAATTTTCCAATTTTAGGATATCTACTTAGCTATACAACCTTATAATTGATGCTTTGAAAAATTAAGAGTTGAAAATTAATCATTAGTAAGAAGGATGATCCTAGTCTTAACAATATCTATATCACTCTCAATATTTGTGCTTGAACTTAAAATAACAAAAGGATTCAAGGTAATAATAAAAAGCTTAGTGAATATGAACATTTGTAGGAAAAGAAGTTCCAATAGAATATGATGTTGCATGTTGTCTATCACAATTTACCTTATGTTGAGAATCTTTTCTCAACAATGTTATGTGTGACTAAGAAGTTCCATATGCTTAGTGTGACTAAAGAAGTTCCATATGCTTAGTGTGACTAAGAAGACTAACAATGTTATGCTCAACTTTCTGAAAAATCAATGAAAGATTAAATAGCTTGACAAAACATAATATTTTAAAATATTCTTCAGCTTGGGTATCAAAATTTGGTGTTCATTTTCAAATAATCAACATTGCATGCTTATGTGTAAATGATCTTATATCTAAGGCATGCTACAATTTTTAACCATCACTTAGCTCAACAAGCAAAAAAGAAATAAGAATAGTACTTGATATGAATGACTTAAATGTTACATTTTTGCATGACATCATTTAATTGCAAAGAAAAATTTTGATTACATGGCAGGTAACCCAAAATTTGAATTAACATATATTATGATGTAAGATTAGCAATTAATGATTCATACATATCATTGGGAAGAACAAAATTAGACATATTTGCATCAACCTCACTCAAAGAATGCATCACAAATTTTTGTTTGCCAACTAATAAATCTGTATTATGAGAATGAACATCAAACACTTGGTTTATGGAATTGCATCTACTCAACTTGAACAAAAAGAAGAAAAAGAAGAAGTCAAAAAAACTTATCATTCTCAGAGTGCCTTTATCCCATCTATGCAGGTCATATGGATAAATAGGATTAAAGACATAGTACTTAAATCATAAAAGGTATGAACCAACAATTTTGGAGATGTCTTTTCAAGTTTTCATTCTTACATCCAATCTTGAAAAACTTCCCTCTAAGTAAAAAATGGATTAGACCTTGCCTTCTTTCAGAAGTGCCATTTTGGGTTTTCACTTCCTCTTTAAAATAAATGGTAAATCCTAAAAAACAACTCATGAATTCACTATTCCTTTATTTTGGAAATTCAACCCCACTTTGAGATGACATAATTTAAAAGCTTGATACAATAAGGTGTTAGTTAATTTCTTATCCTAACACATATAGTCAACACTATACATAGGTAAGACTTAGATATAATACAACTCTTGCAATTCTTTAGGAAACACTTTTTCTCCAAGTCCTTTTTGATTATTTAATCTCAAAGTTTTAAATATAAGAAAGGTGGAAGGACCCAAACCTATTTAATGATAAGTACATCCCAAGACATCGCATAAGTAGAATTACATAAGAATACAAGCATTGCTTACATGTGGCTAGTTACTCTAAATCCTTGTCACGAAGTTTTAGAAACATTTAAAAAGTTAGGATGCAAACGTGCCAACTTACCCTTAATGCCTGAGTATTTACCCTTTGGTTTAATGCAAAACTATGCAAAAATGATATCGAGTTTCTTGACGGATGCAAAATGTTGAATGTGAATTACAACGTTCGTAGGTTTTATGATTAAAAGTTGGATTTCAAAGTTGGTTTCACGGGTGCATGCGATGTGATTAAGGGAGCTTTAAATGGCTGAATCTTAGAAGAAACGTCAGCTTTGAAAAAGTTTCAAAGTCTCATAACAATTTTATTGAAGAGTGAACAGTGCTGACATAAACTAGAGATCCTGAAAAATATCATAAAAGTTGAAATCTAAGGAGCTTATTTGTTACAGAGCATGAATGCAGAAGATCTTGCTAATAGTGATGATTCACAAATGAAGATCTTGCTAATAGTGATGATTCACAAATTACAAGCGTTGATAATCTTTCTATCGGTAATTCATTCACCCACCAGCAACACAATGATCGCCCACAACCAACTGCCATTCTCTATATGTGATATCCAGGGTGGCATTAATCATACGTTTTTGTCCCATGCATGAAGTTTCATAATGACTCCACGCACTAATCACTGTAGATTCGCACAAAGTTACTGGGAATTATTAGATAAGATGCCATAATGAAAGTTGTTATATAAAGAGATTCGTTGCTTATGTCGCAGACATAATAATGGAAGCAGATATGAAACATGAAAAATACTTACAAACATGCAATGAACGAGTCCCTTCATGTTTTCAATTATAATATCGAACCACCCCCATTCCGAATGTTTTCAAATGTCGTTAAGATATCAAAAACAGACCGGGTTTTTCCACGGCGTTTTTTGGACTTCATGATTAGTTAGAAAACAGAGACCCTGCTTTTCAAAGAAATGCTTAATTGTCAATTGAATATGACCTTGTTGAATCTACTGGTCACCTACTTCATGTCGGTTACATTTCATGCTGCTGTTCAGTTTCCACACATGGATTGAGATTGCAGAACACAAACACACACGGGGCACTACGAACAAATCGTAAAACAAACCCTGCCTCTTTCATGAAATCAAGTATCCAAGCTTAAGTTGACTAAGGTCTTCCAGTTTGCTCAGTTGTATTAACATTTGCTGGTCAGAAACATGGAAGGCAACTTCTGTACCGAAGGTGAAAATTGGTGCATGTTAGGAAGCATCCTTTTTCCTTTTTCCTCCGCGTGAATCTTTTCTCCATCTTTTCTCTACTATTAGCGTGTAGTTTAGGCGACAGGATGCAGACTTTTACTAGCTCCATTGGCTGCTGCATTTTGACAATTTTGATCCGAAGTAGGACTGTTTCCAAGCAATAGAAAAATTTACTGGATCAATGAGAGCTGAGGCGGCTCTCGTCCATGTTTGCCCAACCTGTCCTTTTCCTGCACAGGTTGGCCGGCATATTACCTAATGCAGATCTTCCCCCCTACCAAACGTTGAACATATTGTTTTCCACTACTTGTTAATGCAGGGTCACTTAGGCTATAAAAGCAGACTATGTCCGTGGTTTCAGTCCGTGAGAGCATTTGTTTTCTAACAGTGCAGAACAAGGAAAACATAACATAGTAGACAATGGCATTGGGTCGCCAGTTTCTTCTCACAATAGTTGTGGCATGGATGACCCTGGATGCATCAATTCCAGTGCAAGCTGAGGTGCATGAACATGTGTTCGTGGTGAGTTACATGAGTACTACTAGTCTTTGGTATTTGATGTTATGCACTTTAGTCGATGATTGAACATAAATAAGCTCACTGGTTTGGCCAGTATTGTTGATAGGATCGGCTGATAAGTTTCAGATTGGTAAACCAAAGCTCTGTTTATAATGAATTGTGCAGATTCAGTCGACGACAGTGAAGAGGCAGTGCAAGAATCACAACATCATCACCGTCAACGGGCAGTTTCCAGGCCCAACATTGGAGATCAGGAATGGTGACACTCTCGATGTTTTGGTGCAGAATAAGGCGCAGTACAACGCTACCATACACTGGTACACTAGCTAGTCTTACCCGACCCATGCATCCAATTTGCTTGGATCAATAATTCATTTAGCACTTACACATTGCCAATGCAAATTTCTGTCGCTATTATTTTAGTGTTTTGAGTTTCGACGTCCTCGCGGACACCAGGTTGCTCCCGGTCAGTGATGTTTGGTTTTGTGGTGGGATTGTAATTGCAGTTTTGTTTCTAGGCTAAGTTTCGTTCTTTGTTGAAAATTCTACCGTGTATCCGTAGTTACTTACTTAAGCGTTAGCTTAATGGTTGAAAACTCTACCGCGTACCCGTAGCTACTTAAGCGATTTGTTGTTTCTCCTTTGACAATGGGTAAATATGAATACGAATAGGATTTCTCGAGGGGTAACTGTGGATTTAAAAGCATGGTTAGTGATGGGGCAGAACTGGTTGGGTTGGCATGTTGGAAGAAGCAGTTGAACGGTACACTAGAAAACAGACATTGGAAAGTCGAAACCACTCTGGCTTTTCTTTTTAATGAATACTTTTTGGACTCCCGCATACCAGTCTGGCAATGGAGCTGACGTTTAGAAATTTTTATACGTGAAAATGATTATGTCGGTGTTTCTTCCTGGAAAGCGTTATATGCTGTTCTCATTCTGAACATGAAAGCGATAAAAACCGCATGATAGGCGCACGACGACCACGGATAACAGTAAAACCATACCGACTAATGTTATTCTATTTTATTTGTCTGGGCTGCTACGTGGCAGGCACGGGATAAGGCAGATGAGAACATGCTGGTCAGACGGGCCGGAGTTCATAACACAGTGCCCAATCAGACCCGGTGGCAGTTACCGCTACCGGTTTACCGTGAGCGGGCAAGAGGGAACGCTGTGGTGGCATGCCCACACGTCGTGGCTTCGCGCCACGGTATACGGCGCTCTCATAATAAGGCCCGCCCTGGGGACCACCTATCCTTCGTCCTTCTCACCCATGCCCGCGGCCGAGACGCCAATCCTGCTCGGCGAATGGTGGAACCAAAATCCCATTGACGTCGTCAACACCGCCACGCGCACCGGCGCCGCGCCCAACGTCTCGGACGCCTTCACCGTTAACGGCCTCCCGGGCGACCAGTACAAACGCTGCCCCAACGCCGCCGACGACGACGGCATCTTCACGCTCACCGTCGAGCGCGGGTCAACGCAGCTTCTGCGCGTGGTCAACGCGGCCATCAACACGTACTTCTTCTTCGCGGTGGCGGGCCACTCACTCACCGTGGTGGCCGCCGATGCTTCCTACACCAAGCCCCATACCACCTCCGTCCTCATGCTGGGCCCCGGCCAAACCCTGGACGTGCTGCTAACCGCCAACCAAAATGGCGGCGGTGGCCGCTTTTACATGGCTGCCAGAGCCTACTCACCGGCGTCGGGCGTTCCCTTCGACAATACCACCACCACCGCCATCCTCCAGTACAACTGCAAAACCGCGGCCAACTCTTCCGGCAGCCCTGCAATGCCGCAGCTGCCAGCCTTCAACGACACGAACACCGCCAACGGTTTCACGTTCGCTCTGCGCAGCCTGGCGAGCCGCGAGCACCCGGTGTTCGTGCCGACGGGAAAAATGGACGAGAGCCTGTTCTTCACGGTGGGGCTGGGCCTGATTCCGTGCGCCGTCAATGGAAGCTGCGGTGGGCCCAACAACACGAGATTCGCGGCGAGCATGAACAACGAGTCGTTCGTTCTGCCGTCGCGCACGTCCATTCTGCAGGCGGCGCGCTTCAACATCAAGGGCGTCTTCACCGCCAGCTTTCCCGACGCTCCCGCCCTGCGCTTTGATTACACCGGCAACGTCAGCCGCGCGCTGTGGGCCCCCAACAAGAGTACCAAGGTTAAGGTGCTTTCCTACAATGCGACGGTCCAGATGGTGCTACAGGGAACCAGCATCTTCGCCTCCGAGAGCCACCCCCTCCATCTGCATGGCCACGATTTCTACGTCGTGGGCATGGGCAACGGCAACTTCAACCCCAACACCGACCCCGCTAACTTTAATCTGGTGGACCCCGCCATGCGCAACACCGTCACCGTCCCCGTCAATGGCTGGGCTGCCATCCGTTTCGTCGCTGACAACCCTGGTACCTACGTTGGCCCCTGGTTGCCTGCTTATTTGCAAATTTTTTAAAAAAGTTTTTTATCTTTTCTCTTTGGGCTGACGTGGCGTGGCATTATGTTGATGAATGTACAGGTGCCTGGTTGATGCACTGCCACCTGGACAGCCACCTGGGGTGGGGCCTGGCCACCGTGTTCGTGGTGCCCGACGGCGCCGGCCCACTCTACTCTCTGCAGGCGCCTCCGCCGGACCTCCCTCCCTGCTGATTCATGCTCGTTGTTATTATTATTATTATTATTATTATTGCCCATCTGCACAGTTTGATGTAAATCCCAGCCTCAGCACACACATGTCAATTCCTTTGTGGAAGAAATGCGTGCAAAATATTCTATCCATCCTTGATATTTTGGCTCAGTATCATAACATTGTGTTAGATGATTCAATGGAACCTGACGAGAATGAGAGCAAGAGAGGAGCAAATATGGTGCTCTCATAAGACACACCAACAACCCCTTAGGAAAAAACACAAACACTTAACCACTTAAGTGAAAACACCTTAGAACAAAACAAAATCTCAAACACTTGACCATCCAAGTGAGAAACCTTTCATGACAAACAAAGGAAGTGAATTTAGGGATAATCTAAGCTCCTTGGAGCAATAAGATAAATACAAGAGAAGAGTGTAGAGAATGATCTCAATTTAATCTATAGAATAGATGTAATGCTAGGGCATAATAAATAAAAATGAGAAAGTCATAGTCTAAGGAATGCAATAGGAATTACAACCAATGATTCAAACAATGAATCTACAATGCATTCTAACCTTGGCTGAAAGTGCAAGTAATGGTGGTGCAACTTCCGAAGTAATTTAACAAACAAACCTTGATTCCAATGCCAACGCCAAGGAAAAATGATGTGCAAAAGCTAATGTATGTAGTTGCATATTCCAAATCCAAGAAAGCATTGGTTTAAAATAAGATTTGAGAAGAAGCTTTTACAGATGATGTGCCCAATATCCTTCCCAGCCACTTCGAGTTTGACTGGAGTGAATAAAAAAGCTACAATGATTTTTTTATTTTGATCAATAACTACCTTGGCCATCCTATTTGAAGCTTGGGTGTTTACTCTATAATTATTATGTATTTGGATGGGACATGTTAAGGAAAGTGTTAACATTCAAGATTAGCTAGGACATCCTAACTTGGTACATCTAGCTTCTATGTGGGATGTCTACCCTATACTAGACTAGAACTCCTACTTGAACTTGTCTAAGCCTTAATTATTATGTTCACACTTCATCCTATAATTGAGTCTACGAAAAGAGATATCTAGGCTCTCACAAACTCACTTCCTCGCATTTTGAATTGTTCAAGTGATCTTGAATTAGCATCTCATAGTCTATAACTCTCGAACTTAGTTTGTACTTTACTAAGATATGCATGCATGCATAATGAACCACTTATACTTCTCCATTTTCTAGTTTTGGCTCACCAAAACATGGAATTGGTCAATGATCTCTCCCATTTTTGGTGAGATGCATAGCAATCAAAAACATTCAACAATGTATAAAATTCAAATCTTGTTAACCAAAATGAGTAATATCATTAACATAAGCATTAAAGAACCCAAAACTTCATACAATCATCATCACCAAATACGATAAAACATTAAGTTCATCAAACATAAAGCATAACATGAAATGGAAACGTAAAATCATAAGCACATAAAACATAGATATGTGGGCACTAAACATAGAGCCCATGATCATAGTCTTCAAACTCTCTCCCTCATTTTTAGATAGCATTCAAAAAGGTGGAAAGATACTCATATGTGCTGAGTTTGGATCCTTCTAGTCCATTGGCCTATACTCTTCCTCCTTATCATCAATACTGGGAGATTTCTACTCATCATTTGAACAACTATCTCCTCAATCACAAGTCTTTGTCATCATCAAGGTTGAAGCTTCTTTTAAAATGAAAGCTTCAAAGAAAATTGAAGAGTTGAATCCATAACATGATGAAAGTGGGACCAATTAAGTGACTAGTGTTGTTGTTAGGTCTTTGGTATGGGAGGACCAGAGGAATTATCCATGGTACTTTGGATGATGGGATCATCAGTGGTAATTTGACATTTGAGATATTACTACCCATCCACCAGCACCTCTTGAGAAACATAGCCATATGAGCTACGAGGCTAATCCTCATAGTCTTGTTCCTCCCCCTACTAAGGTGTATCACTTGGTAGCTTGATCTCCTCATTCAAATCCTCTACTATGCCTAAATCATAGCCCTGGCTGGCATCTAAAGCTAGTTGGTGAGGACTGTGCTTCTTAGATAACAACTATTTGTCATCATCAAGGTTGAATCTCCTCAATCAAAATTTTTTATTGCCAACATGGTTAAAGCTTCTTTTGAAATGAGAGCTTCATAGAAATTGATCAATTGAATCCATAACATGAAGAGTGGGACCAATTGAGTGAGTGGTGTTGTTGATAAGTCTTTGGTATGGGAGGACTAAAGAGACTATCCATAGTACTTTGGATGATGGGATCATCAATGATGCTTTGACATTTGAGAGATTGTTCCCCATTCACAAGTGCCTCCTGCTGAACATAATCATAGGAGCTATGAGGCTAATCCTCATAGCCTTGTTGCTCCTCCTACTAAGGTGCCTCACTTGTTCACTTAATCTCCTCATTAAAATCCTCTACTTTGCCTAAATCATAGTGCTTAAATGGGCTCACATCTAAAGCTAGTTGATGAGGAGTGTGCTTCTTAGATGATCAAGTGCACGTCCCAATAAGTCCTCTTTCAAGATAGTAGGAAGTTTTTCTAAATATGAGATGTTGTGCTTTGAGTGCCTCAACTCAAGCTCATCAACTGGTCTAGCTAATTTGAAGAGATTGTGGTCCCTTTTGCTAAGAGTCTTAGCAAAGTCTCACAATGTCTTGTTCATGTTTGACATGAGTTGATCACCAATTGACTTGGATATAAAGAGTGATGGTCTCTTAGCCTACCTATTATGGAATCAAGTGATATTAACTCTTACATTTTTAGTACAATATTGTTGTAAATGATTAGAGCCAAAGTGGAAGCATCTGTGGTTATATCAATGCTATAAACCTTCTTCAAAATAAAGTTAGGATCTCCAAAAAAATATTAGCAAAACTCTCTAGTAAAAAAAAAGTTTGAAAATATTTCACTAAGAGAGTTCACTCATAATTTATGATTATTTAAAACATCAAACCCTATCAACTAATTAACCACATTGGGAGAAATGGTAATAACAATGCTACTTACAAGTTTATTGAAAGTGCTAGTCTTAGCATCCATCCCATAAATATTATAGAACAAAAGATTGAGAATGAAAGATAAGCCCACCACATCAAAATAGGATTAACGTTGTGTCGTCCTCTAAAGCTTGAAATCAAACATCCTCTCTATATTAATGGAGATCTTTTGATGGGATGCATACCTCTTCTTTGTTGGCTTTGATCTAAATGAGGATTTTTATTACTTTTATTCTTGCTCAAAAGAAGAACC
>MNCI01037200.1:109237-122145 GCA_015680685.1 Gnetum montanum | reverse complement strand
CTCCTTGCCTTGACTCTTGAGAGTGGGATGGAAAGTTTCTTGCTCCATGTGACTTATTTTATTAGTGGGTTTTAAGAGCTTCCTCTAGATATCCATCTCTTCACCATGTGTTTTATAGTCAACCAAATGAGAAGCATCTTAAAATGTTACGTTCATAGTTAGACAATAGGCTATAATGTGGCCATCTTGATGGTAACGACAACAAATTATAGATCTAAAAAACCTTGGAGTAGAAGAATGATAATACCTTTTTTGATGGACATTCCTTAGTTTCATGTTGTTAAAGTGGCTTGACTTGATGGGTTTATGACCAAAACCACTCTTTTCATTTGGGTTCTTCCTTGCTTAAGCATGTGGTTTAAGGAAGCTTTTTGAAAAGAAAATCTTTTAGTAGATTTTTTCTTTCTCCATATTTTGATGTAGTTCCTCATTCTCCTTATTAAGTGAGGCATTCTATATTAAAAGTAAGGTGATTTTTGATGAGATTTTCCTGAATTTGTTCTTTTCTTACTCTTGAAACTTAAATGACTTATTTAAGATAATTAGTTTGTCCATCTTAACCTTAAGAACTATGACTTTGTTTGTTAAATCTAGACATGCTTTTCTTTCATGCTCAAAATCTAACTCACATTAGTGTATTTTACTCTTCAATTTAAGGCAAATTTGCTATAATTCAATAAAATTCTCTTTAATACATTTGTACCTTTCTTTTATGGTTCCTAGATTTTCGTCATCACTTTGATCTTCTTCCTCATATTCATGTGATGGAGTGATGTTTGCAGTTATTGTACAAGTAAGATGAAAGTTAGAGGTATCACCATTCTCACCTCCATTTCACTTGCTTTATCATCATCCTCCCACTTGCTTACTAAGAATTTTTCCTTCTCTTGCATCTTAGCTTCATCCTATAATCTTTTAGTACTAGGAAATTCTAAGGCAATATATCATCATCCATAGAAAACCTAGTGATGAGTAGCGAAGTATCCCTATGCTCAACCATATGAATACAAGCGTCCACGCATGATTCGGTCAAATTCCAAGGACTAAGTGCTTATGCGCCTTTGTGGAACAAGGACGGGTTAGTTAATCGTTGTCTTCCCAAGCTTACTTGTATAGCACGACTATATGGTTAAGTAAACTTGAGGTACATGATTTTTATAGTTTTTTTTATGTATTTATGTCCTAGTGCTACAAAGGGAGGAGAGAGAGATAACTAAGTAACTAATTTAATTTAACTACTCAACTATGCTTTAACTAGTCCTAACACGAGCATCTGTTCTCACTTGCCGTACACATCTTGAACTAGTGCAACACTAGTGGGATTACTAAACACTAATCATTACTAGGTTACCAAGTGTTACATGCTTGCTCGAAGTGGTCATATTGAGTGTGCTTACTTAGGAGAGTTGTAGGGTGAGAGAGAGAACATTAATTAACTAAGGAAAGCATTAAGTAACAATAATTAACATTAATTAATCTATTCTGAATGCTACAAGGTTTATCACAAAGTTTGCCTTTATTTCCATACACAAGGTGTGCTCAAGTACACAATGCTCAAATAAATATCTGTTCACTTTATGATTCCTACTATGGGCACACAAAAATAATTCTCACTCTGAGAGGGAGAAAAGGCAAGAGTTTGGGTAAGGGTCTAACTAATCTATTTCCAAATCAAGTGCACCTGCCTCTTATTTATAGGCAATGAGGTAGGTCCCAATATCGGATGCCCAATATCGCTTAGAAGGATCTAATATCGCGGACTCGATATCATGGATGCGATATTGCGGTCCCGATATCGTGGTTTATCATACCCCCATGACTAAATGAAAACTCGTCCTCGAGTTCCTTACAAAATATTGGGAAGGTATGGGATTATTGACTAAATGACAATTGACAGTGGAATGGGGTGACAGACTCAAAGTGCCTGGTGAACGAATCAACAACACATTAGAACATTGGTGTTCATACCCATGGTGGTGAACATTGTACATAAATGACATCCAGACTCCTATTTAACAGCTTAGAGTGAGAGAAAAGAAGATGAGGCGCGTTGCTGCTGATGCCAAGATTGCACCTTCCATTGTTTATCCATAGCCACGTGACCAAACTTGTTCCTTTTGTAAACACTCTAACTCCAATCCATCCCAAGTGCTCCCTCCTATCCTAGTTCATTATTCGTATGATCGCCATCTACACACACAACATAGTCACAAATTAGTAAGGATAGATAAACCACAATGCAGTTGATACCTTGCCTCGATATAAGGTGCATTAGCTAAGTTGTGGTTATGGCAGATACTAAGTTAGAGGTTTATTATTGGTGACTACCTGAGGTGTAGGGGTGAATCAAGTAGTAGAATGGAAAAATTTGTGACAGGGCCCCCATGACTAAGAGTGAACCTCCGGTAGCAATAAGATGGAAAAAAATAGAAGGAACAAGAAAGATGGGAAAAATAACAACGGTGACACCAATAAAATGGATGTCATGGATGGGGATGAAATGAGAAATTACTTATTACAAGAAATGTTTAAGGAAAAGAATTTAACAATTGCATCATAAAGGAATGTTAGTGGGTCCACCCCAAAGTAGGCTTATGCCTTTTATGCCCTAACAAACCCACAAACCAAAGAGTCCATAGGCTCTAGGAATGACACATGGAACAAGGGTTAAAAACTTACCCACAAGAATTTACCAAGGAAAAACAATGCATCAACCAAGATATAAACTAATCATAAAATCTGTAATGAGGTGGAAAATGGGAAGAAAGATGGAGAGGAGAAGATGGAATGGAATCCCAAGAGCAAGGTTGTGTAAAGTCCCTTGTGTATTTTATGGTTAAGGTGACTGAGTAGAACTCATTCCAAATCCGGACTTAAACCAACTACATCCAGTGACCTCACATCAATACACTTGACCAATCCATCCTCTTGAAGCAATAAGAATGCTTCCCCAAAGAGTCACCACCATTCCAAGGAGAGCGAGATGGAGAAGTAGGAAGCAAGAAAGGGCCTTAGTTAGAAGGAACCTTCAGACATGGGTAACATGTCTTTCCAGTGCCATAACTAGTGCTTGTATCCCCATATTTCTTTATTCTTTCTAAGGGGTGTGCTTTGAATTCCCACGTTTTTTTTTTGCATGAGAACCACACCATGCAAAAACTTATCATTTTTTTCACTCAGCTTCCTAATAGTAGGTTAATGTCAAAATGGCAAAATACCCATGAAAAGCATCCAAGTACCCAAGAGAATAGCCAGCACAAGTGCATTGAACACCCTTAAATTCATCCTCTTTTCAACCATTGAGTCCTTCATTGGTTTGAAGAATATGAAGCCAACAATTCATTAACAAGTTTATTTAAGAAAACGGATAGTACAGTTCGAAGCCAAGGGAGACCACAGAGTTGAATGGATGAATGGATGGTGTGGACTCATTGCTTGTTTTATAAAAATAACCATATCTTAGTATCAACATTGAAAATCAAAGGTAGAAACCAAACATTAGCAACCAACATTATTATAATACAATCCACCATCAAGAGCACTTATTGTAAGATGAATAAAAGTGAATCAAACAAAGAAATAGTAAAATTGTGAACGATGGTGTAAAACAAAAATAAGTAAATTTGAAAACTGTGCAAAACAAAAATGTGTAAAAAAAAATACAAAAGGAACTAAGGGATTTAAATGGTTAGCATTGGTGGCCATCTCCCCCACGACTGAGGTGGTAGGAGGCAATCCAAAATAGGGAGTAAGGTTGCCCATCAACAGAGGTAGCATTGGCACTAGCTGTCCTAGGCTCATGGAAAGGTTTAGTTTATTGGACATTGACCAATAGTTTCTTGTCTAGGCTCTCAAGTTTGTAAATCATCATGGCCCTTAAAGACAAAGTTGCATGAATGGCATAAGGTCCTTCTCACAATGTTTGAAATTTGGTTCATTTTGGCACATGTGTGGGATTCCAGTAGAGAACCTTATCTCTTGGTTGATATTTAAGTTTTCTAATCCTTAGGTCATGATGTTGTTTATTGAAGGCCTTGTGCAATTTGTTAGATGACAAAGCAACTAATTGGTTCTCATGTAGCAAGTTAAGGGTCATTAACCATTCTTTTTGTGCTAGATTAAGGTCAAGGTTAAGGTCACATGCCATAGATAGTGTACATAGTTCTGCTTGAATGAGAAGCATTATAAGTTTTCCATATACTAACTCATAGGGAGAGTAGCCTATAGGGAGTTTTCATGTGGAGCGGTATGCCCAAAGATCATCATTCAGTTTGGTGCTCTTGCTTGGGGGTGATATGGTGTAGTCAATTTATGCTCGACCCCTAAGTGTTGCATTAGTTTTTGAAAAGTTACACCTATGAAGTGTGTAGCATTATCTGAAATAAGTGCATGAGGCATACCAAACCTATTTACAATTTTTTTGAATAAATCATGTAGTGGTAGATAATGTACAATCCGTAGCAATGGCTACTTCTACTCATTTTGTAAAGTAGTCGATGGAAACAATGATGTAAGCTTTTCCATTGGACATTGGTGTAATGGTCCTCATAAAATCAATTCCCTAAATATTGAAGGGTTCTAAAGGTTGAATCCATTGTTGTGGATCCTCCATTCTAGCAGTCATTTCCCCATCACGTTGATAGCACTCACAAGATTAGATGAATTGATGAGCATACCAAAACAATGTAGGCCAATAATATCCTGCAAGTAGGATTTTAATGGTTGTTTATCTCCTGGCATAATGACCTCCACAAGGACCCTCATGAGCATCTTGGAGAACTCGTAGTTGATCTATATCGAGAATGCACTAGTGGACCAAGCCATTAGAACATACTTTATAAATTTTCCCATTGATTTCCATAAAATACTTGGCTCGGTGAAAAAACTATTGTTTCTTTTTAATGTCTAACCCTTGTGGTGTTTGTTGTGTAAGGAGATAGGTGAGAATACTACTATACCAATTTGTCTATATGGTCAATTAATTAGTTATTATACCTACAAAGAGGAGTTCATCAGGAAATTGATCAAAAAGTGGATGTTCGTCCTCTTTGTTGTTCCATCGCAACTGAGATTAATGATTAGCAACAACATTCTCGTTGCCTTTACAATAAATCATTGTAAGATCGAACTCTTGCAAGATTACGAGCCATCGTATGATTCAAGGGCTCACCATTGGTTTATTCAATAGGAACCAATTTGTACTATGGTTTATGTGTACAAAAACCTTATAGCTCAATACATAGTTCCTAAACTTATCTAGTGCAAACACTACAACCATTAATTCCTTCTCTGTTGTAGTGTAGTTGATTTGTGCACCAACAATACTCCTACTCACATAGTGGATGTAATAGGGTTGTTTCTGGTCATCTAACTGTGTAAGTATGGCTCCTAGAGCATAGTTGGATGCGTTAGTCATTATGTGGAATGGTTTGGACCAATCAAGAGCTTGTAGAATAGGTGTTTCTACGAGCTTCTGTTTTAAAGTCTGAAAAGCTAGTTTGCATTCCTCTGGTCCATTCGAAAGGTACATCCTTTTTCTTTAGTTCCACCAATGATTTTGCAACCTTTGAAAAATTCTCAATAAAGCATTTGTAATAGCCAGTGTGTCCAAGGAATGACCAAATATCTTTTATAGTTTCAGGTGGCTGAGTAATTCCTTAGATAACTTTGATCTTTTCAGGGTCTACATCTATCCTTGTTTGTGAGATCTTATGCCCTAGTACAACACCTTCTTGGACCATTAAGTGGATTTTTTACTAGTGGAGCCTTAGGTTGGTTTCTACACATCGTTTTAGTACTTGCTCTAACCGGTCCAAGGCTTGATCAAATTTTGCTTCGTAGGTGGAGAAGTCATCCATGAAGACCTCCACACCATTTTCTATCTACTACTAGAATATGCTTAGAACTAATCATTGAAACGTTGCAGGGGCATTACACAAGCCAAACAACATCTGTTTGTATGCAAATGTTCCCCAAGGTCTAGTGAAGGTAGTCTTGGCTTGGTCTTTTGGGGCTATTTGTATTTGGTTGTACCCATTATACCCATCCAAAAAACTATAGTAGTGATGCCCTGCAGTGGTGTTTAAGACTTGGTCGATGAATGGCAACGAAAAGTGGTCTTCGAATGTTGTCATATTCAGTAGCCTAAAATCTATGCACATCCTCCATTTACCTCCCTTTTTGGGCACAATAACTAAGGGACTAACCCCTTCACTATCAGCAATGGGGTATATGAACCCAACTTTTAGAAGTTGTTCAGTTTCTTCCTTAACCACTTGCTTAAGCTTTAGGTTAAGTCACTTCTGCAGTTGTCTTCGATGCTTCATGGAGGGGTCGGTGTAAATTCTATGTTGGCATATCCTAGGATCTATTCCTGTTAATTCAGGATATGACCAAGCAAAGGTTTTTGACCATTTATTTATTACCTTCAGCAATCTCTCTTTTTATTGAGGAGCAAGCTTAGCATTAATAATTATCAATTTTCCATTCTTGAGAAATGTGTATTCCATACCGGTGGGAAATGATTTTAACTCAAGGGGCTCCTACTTAAACTTATCAAGGATTTCCAACTTCCCCCAGTTGATATTTTTAATGTCAAGATTTGGAAGTTGGCGATGGACTTGCTCTAATGTATTTATGCTATTGATGTAAGCACAATTCAAACCCTTAGTTGGTTCCATGCATATATTTGAACTGCTCTCTTGATCAATTATCAACCACTGGGTGCCTTCTTATCTTGTGGCTGCTACATATAGGCATCTTTGTATATGAGTCACTTGTGCACACTGATTGCATGCAGGCAATGTTAAACGCTGTACAAACCATGAATTTTGCACACAATTACACCCTGTGTCATTATATGCAATGCATAAAACTTTCTTCTTCTCGATCTTTCTAAACGTATTTTCCTTTGATATTTCCAGGGAAAGATCATGGATTCCTAAGCATGCGTCAATTGTGCTTAGCCATGCTCTTCCCATTATGATTGGGAAGTCCCCCTTACCATTGTTCACTTGAATTACTAGGAAATTGGCTAGATATGACCAACCACAAATAGTAGTAACAATGTCCTCCACTAGTCCTAATCGAACAGTGATGGACTGGTTGGCCAACTCTAAACAAATGTTACTCTTTTTTAGTGGAGGTAGGTTCCAAGCTTTGTACATTTCTTAAGAGATTAAGTTGACACTAGAACCTAAATCCAAAAGAGCTTTTCATGGCTCATTCCTAGCATTTTGTAGATATATAAGAGGACTTCCAGGATTAGAGAATTTCCTAGGAAGATGGCTAGCTTTTATCCAATCAATGACCGCATGAGTTAACATGACTGTATGTGTTGGGCATGGTATTTGGTCTGAAGGGAGTTCCAAAGTTTTGATTGGTAATGAGGCATCTAAGGGATTAGCCGCTTGTGGTTGCAAGGACTTAGTCGAACTATTGGTTCTAAAGAAAGGTCTTTTCTTTATGTGGTTGTTAAAACCAATAGTAGATTGAGAGTTAATAGCCCTTGTAACGTTACGTTGCTGCGACTGGGCAGAGAGCTCACCCTGCATAGCTAGAGTAGGTGGTAATGGTAATATTGGTGGAAGAGATGTAGTCGGATGAGAGGGATGGTATGTTTGTGGAACATCACCCTTAGGAGAAGGAGTCCTATAATACTCATAGGCTTGGTAGTGAGGTTGAGGAGTGATGTGACCAGTAGAGTCACATGGAGAGATTAGCTACTACACACAATATCCATAAGGGTTAGGTTGACGGTAAGGATATTGTTGTTGTGGTGGTGGAATTCCCCATGATTGTGGGTGTTGCCACTATTGATACTACTTAGTTGGTTGTGGTGGAGTTCCACTTGGATAATACGTTAAAGGTTGGTGAAACTATCTTGGGTTACCTTGAGGATAAGGTAACCTTTGGGGTGTTTTCCTTTTGTTTAAACATGGGTTGAGTGCATACATCCTAGACTCTTGCAGATGTGATATTATAGGGCAACATCCCTTAGGATGGTTATATTGGCATATCTCACATCCACTATCATTGTCTGTATCTGAATCCACAGCCTTTTCGATGACCGCAAATTTGCCCTTACCTTTGTTACGTGCATATTCAGTTTATCTTTTTTCTCTTTTCACGATCACTACCTTGCTTTCTAGACTCCTCTACTATTTTAAGAATGGTTTGAAATATATTATCTAGGGAGTCCCACATTTGATTTACCTTTGCCAATACTTTCAATGCCAACTTTTGAATAGGCAAAGTTTTCTTACTCACCATCTCTTCGAGTGGTGACTCTTCTTCATCCTCATAAAATCTTACTCCCTTATTTCAAAGGGAAGGATCTCTGTTATATTCCTCCGCACTCTCTATTTTCCTTAGCTCACCTTTCTCTTTAGCAACTTGCTCCAATAATCTTTGTACTTGATGGGCCCTAAGCTTGAATAGTCTTCATTGGGCATAAGTTCCAAGGCTTCTTAGCATTTCATGCCTAAGCCCATCTATGAGATGGTGTAGTTGATCCCTCTGTAAATAATCATGGGTACGACAACGATGTAACAATGCATAATATTGGCCCATGGTAGCATCCAAGGGTTCATGTCCTCCTTATTTCCACCCTTGGATTTGCTTTCATAGGTTGAACACTTGGGAGTACATTTGGTACTTATTGTTGAACAATTCTAACATGGTACTCCACCTACAAATGTATTTCGGTTCTAAGGACTGGTACCAACTCTTCGCTTCTTTGACTAGTGTCCGTGGGAAAAACTTTAGTTTTTTCCATTTTTTTTCTATGTTTTATAAGGCACATGCATCATGAAATGCTTGTAGATGATTTTGAGGATCAATGTTGTATCCCCCTTCAAATCGTGGGATATTGTTCATGTCTAATCTCTTGATCCTACTATCTTTTTGGTGCCTTGTTGGAACTCTAATAGTCTTAGTTATGTCTAGCATACTTCGAATAGTGAGTAGGGGTTCATCATGATCGTCTTGTTTGTGGCGTCTATGATGCCTATGTTGTTCCCTACTTCCCTTTTTCTATGCTATGATTCTCTAAAATGCCCTCATCCCCTTTCTTGACTATTTCATATATGACTCCCACCTTGCCTACCTTTATCCTCATGGTATTTTCCTTTATGACAATGTCCAGATCCTGAAGAAAAGGGTGAAGGAGATGATGAAGGTGAAGAAGGAGGAGAATCGTCACCATGGCGGTGCCTACTACCTTCTCTTCAGTGGTTGTAGCCTCGATCACGGTTACAATCAGAATGTCCATCTTTGCCATGCGTTCGTGTTTCTTTTTCAAATCCTTTGTCTCTATCGGTCTCAGAATCCAGGTTATGGATAGTTGAGTGAAGATTCTGATACACAACCCCTTGACTAAAGTCAATGGGAGGAACATCATTATGTGGGAGACTTCCTGAGGTAGGTTCACCACCCTCATGTTCACTTATGATATACGGGACATTCTGAGATAACTTTCCTTTCATGGATTCATGACATCTCTCCTATTGTAAATCCCTTTGAAGCTATACCTCTGTGGGTCGATACTCTCTTGAGTTATGATCATGCATAGTGTACTTTGCCTGCAAGTGTTGCATACTAATTCATGTGAGATCATGAAGGAGCATGCCTGGGACTAAGCGATCAGGAGGTAACACTATGTTACCTTCTAAATCATGCCAATGTAATTGTTCATCCTGGTGGAGGATAAAGGTAAATTTTGGTATATACTCATTGGGATGAATGTATACCACGCAAAACTATTGAGAGACTGGAAGATTATCAGGTGTACTATGCCTTTGATTGTTCCCTGTATCGAACCTAGGTAGTGAAACACTCTCGTAAGAAGAAGGAGACATAATTGTCTATTCAGTGTGCAATACTGTTCATTTCACTATTTTTAAGATAACCAACCCTAAGGATTTGTTCCAATGATGTGAAGATTTCCTAAGTTCTAGCTAGCACACAACCAACAAATTCCTTAGCAATGATGCCAATGATGAGCAATGAGGTATCCCTACACTCAACCATACGAATACGAGCATCCATGCATGATCTGGTCAAATTCCAAGGACTAAGTGCTTATGTGCCTTTGTGGAACAAGGATGGGTTAGTCAATCATTGTATTCCCAAGCTTACTTGTATAGCATGATTGTATGGTTAAGTAAACTTGAGGTACATGATTTTTATAGTTTTTTTAATGTTTTTATGTCGTGGTGCTACAAAGGGAGGAGAGAGAGATAACTAAGTAACTAATTTAATTTAACTACTCAACTATGCTTTAACTAGTCCTAACACCAACATCCGTTCTCACTTGCTGTACACATCTTGAACTAGTGCAACGCTACTGGGATTACCAAACGCTAATCATTACTAGGTTACTAAGTGTTACATGCATGCTCAAAGTGGTCGTATTGAGTGTGCTTACTTAGGAGAGTTGTACGGTGAGATAGAGAACATTAATTAACTAAGGAAAGCATTAAGTAATAGTAATTAACATTAATTAACCTATTCTGAATGCTGCAAGGTTTATCACAAAGTTCATATTTATTACTGTACATAAGATGCGCTCAGGTACACAATGCTCGAATAAAGATCTATTCACTTTATGACTTCTATTGCGAGCACATAGAAATAATTCTAACTCTAAGAGGGAGAAAAGGCAAGAGTTTGGGTAAGGGTATAACTAATCTATTGCCAAACCAAGTGCACCTACCTCTTAGTTATAGGCAACAAGGTAGGTTTCGATATTGCTTGGAAGGCTCCAATATTGCAAACCCGATATCATAGATGTGATATTGCGGTTCATCACCTAACAATTAATGTTCAAAATAGTAAGGGAAGAGGATGGTTTATAGCCCTTAATCAATAACTTACCTCTTGATAATATTCCTTTTAGTCTCTTTCATTTCTCTCTAAGATAGCCAACAAGTATTCTACAAACTTTTCTTGTGAAAAAGTAAGCTCACTGTTATCAATATCATTTCCATCAATGTACAAGGATATCTTTATTTGTGGCTTTTCCCTCTTTCTTGGGATTCTTGGTTGGAACTTGAGGTTAGTGTAATTGAATTAGTCTTTGGTATACCTCCTTTTACTAGTGGCATTTCATAGATTGTGAGAGCACTTTGACGTTTTTCAAACTTTAAGATGTTAAAATGGGTTACCTCTTCCATAGCCACTATCTTCCTTTTGTACTCAAGGTTGAAAGTTCTTATGATATTGTGAACCACTTTGCTTTTGGAAAGGTCATAATCAATTACTCTAATAGAACTTACAAAATCATGTGTTTAATTAAAATATTGATGAACCCTTTCATCCTTTCACATCTTTAGATTCTTGAATTGTTTCAACTTTAAAAGGAGCTTGAACTGCATCACAAATTTTGTTCCTTCATAAGTAAACTCCAATATGTTTCAAACTTCCTTGGTAGTCTTGTAATGACTAATGTGATTGTGCTCCTCTTGTGTAAGTATTGAAGCAATAACATTTTTTCCTTTGAATCCTTCATGAACACCTTCTAATCATCTTCATCCTAGCTTGCTCTTGGCTTCGATAGTGCTTTGTATCCCTTGATCACACTTTGCCATCCATCAAACTTAATGATGTTAAGTTTGCTCATGTTCCTTTGAGAATGCATGCCCCTTGCTACCCTTTCATTTCTCTAGGTTGTCAACTCTAGGAATGGCCATCAAGCTCTAATACCACTTGTAGATAAATGAACTTAAAAGGATGAGGAGGATTTGAATGACTCCTAAAAAATTGAAATTTAAAATAAATACTGAAAATAAATGCCCAAAATGAACACACTCAATGAGATGCATGGTAAAGCTCACCACTTGTATATTGTTGAAACCAAATAATAGTAATAGAAGATATCATTGTGGTAAATCCTTAGATACTATACAATTCCCATAGGTGAATCTTCAAGTTTGATATCTAGTAGGAATCTGAAGAATCTCCGAAAGTTAAGAACAAATGTAGTGCTCTTACAAAACATACCAACAACCCCTCAGGGCAAAACACAAACACTTGGCCACAAGTGAAAATTCCTTAGGGAAACCATAAAAAAAAAAGAGACAAAAAAATATAATCTCTCCTTAGAGATAATCCAAGCTTCTCATGGTAATGAGATAAATAAAATGAGTCAGAGAATGATCTCAAACCTAAGCTACAAAATAGATGTAATGTTAGGGCATAATGAATAAGAAATGCAATAGGAAATATAATCAATGAATCAAACAATGAATTAATAATGCATTCCAACATTGTAAGAAAGTGTAAGAAATCAAACAATCCAATAGACCAACTTAGATTCCAATGCTAATGTTAAAAAATGTAGAAGAGCAAATGTATGTTGTTGTGTATTCCAAATCTAAGCAAATGTTGGTTTGAAATGAGATCTAGGTAGAAGCTTTTGTAGAGGATATGCCCAAGATCTTTCATAGCCACTCAAAGTCCAATTGGAGTAAACAAAATGGCTTGGATGACTATTTTTATTTTGACTAGCAACTACGTTCGACATTTTGTTTAAAGCTTGGATGTCCAATCTACAACTGCTCTGTATTTGGGTGGGACATCTCAGGGAAAGTGTGGATATCCATCCTATCTTAGGTTCATCTCAAGTGGGACATCCAAGATTAGTTAGGTCTTCCAGCTTCCAGGTGGGATGTCCAAGATTAGTTGGGACATCCAACTTCCCAGTGGAATGTCCACCTTGTACTAGAACTACTACCTAAACATGTCTAGGCCTTGGCTAGGATGTCCACACTTGCAACTAAAGTTGAGAAAAGAGGTATCTAGGCTCTCCTAAAATTTCTTCCTCACTTTTTTACTTGCTCAAGTTAGTATCCCATAGTCTTGAACTTTTGAACTTAGTCCATACTTTACCAAGATCTAGACACATGCAT
>MNCI01037200.1:98157-108629 GCA_015680685.1 Gnetum montanum | reverse complement strand
CAAATACTTTCTTGGAAATTCCTAAACCAGCAGAAATAGACATTAAAACTTTAAAATTATTTTTACTGAATATTTTAAATCCATGATTTAGTAGCGAAGTTTTCAAACCAAAGCTCTTAAAAATTATTTATGTTAAATTATATATTCGTATCTTTGAATACACTTCCAATAAAATTATAATTGGGATTTTAAAAAGTTATGATCACAGGTCAAGAAGAAGTAAAAATTAAAAGTTGTTATGACTTATGAAAAAGGTTTTATGATATCATTCATAAGAGGGAAATAGTTACCCCCTAGCATGGTGGAAAATGACTTAGCAGCCACCAACCAGATTGAAGGCTTAGTTCTGAGTTTCTGAGTTACAGAAATTTCTAAGTTTTAGTCTCCCTTGCAAAATTTTTGTAACAATTTATAGAAAAAATGATGGTTTGTAACAATTCATAAATATGACCGCTAGAGGAAAACCAATGGTTTGTAACAGTTGCACAAAAGTGACGATTATGAAAAAATCAACGATTTGTAATGGTTACCATGGTTTATAACAGTTATAAAAACTATTATGGGGAAACAATGGTTTGTAATGGTTATCACAATAGCAGTTTGTAACAATTCCATAAATATGACCATTACGGAAAACTAACGGTTTGAGATGGTCACCATAATAGTGGTTTGTAATGGTTCCATAAATGTGACTGTTACAAGAAAAATAATGGTTTGTAATGATTCCAAAATGTGATTGTTATGGAAAAAAAATAGTTTGTAATGGTTACCACAATAGTGGATTCTACTGGTTCCATAAATGTGATCATTACGGAAAACCAATAGTTTCACAATTTGTAACAATTCCATAAAATGACTAGGAAAATTAAGGGTTTGTAATAGTTACCACAAGAGTGGTCTCGTATTTGTCATTTAAACCAAAATTTTAGTAACTAACATTTTTTTAGTCTATAAAATGTTCTTGATGGAAGAACAAAGGTACTGGAAAGAAATCACAACAATGTTACACAATCATTGTTGAGCATCACAACATTGTTACACTATCATTGTTGAGCATCAGTTTGATACAAGAATCAAAACACTCACCACAACAAGTTCACGTAAATGCATCAATGGTTAAAGGTCAGTTTTGATTTATTTCTACATCTTTGATTAAACTGTTTATTGTACCAAGATCAAAGATGCATTGTAAGGCCACGAAAAAAAAGGTTTTTGAGGTAGAGAAGAAGAAGGCATGAAAAAGCATTATAAGAGAAAAGATGAGTCTGAGGATGTGGTTCAAGCAATAATAGATTTGAGTTCTTCTTTCACTACCAAATTTCTAGCTTAGGTATTCAAAATAAAAAATTTGAAATTTTTTTTATAAAAAAACCTATTCATAAATTGTTTTGCCCTAGTTTAAACATTACATAGTAAAATGATATGCAAAAGTAAGGTAATCTCTTATGATCTTCATCCTTCGATGGCATAGATTCTATGTAAGTTACTAAGAATATCAAGCCATGAGATTCATATATCTAAGATAGTTGTATATATTCTATCATTTTCATATGTATTGTTTTCTTCTTTAGAATCCCAAAATGTGTTTCTCTAACTAAAAGTAGATCCTACCACACCAAATATGCAACTACATAGACATGTTAAGTTTTAAAATATTTAGAACTAAGTGTTGTTAATGCTACAGTGTTATTTGTTCTGTAGATTAGAGTGTCGTTATACTAAATAAAAAAATTCCCTAGTAGTTGCATAGTTTTGGAGTTATAGTTGCTTTGGTTTTTACTTGTGAATCTAGATGAAATTGTGGGAGCTACAACAATCACCAAAAAACCTCAAGACTCCTACCGTTGTGCCATTTAAGTGGGAAGAAGTTATAGGAATACCAAAATTGGTCAATCCACCACCATTTCCAAAACCAAAGACTACTTTAGATCCACCCCCTAGGATACTTTAGCCTGCTAGTAGAACAAACCTCAAGACTCTTACTGTTGTGCCATTTAAGTGGGAAGAAATTCTAGGAAAATCCAAATCAGTCAATCCACCACCATTTGCAAAACCAAAGACTACTTTAGATCCACATCCTAGGCTGCTTCATCCTGCTAGCAAAACAAAACTAAACAACAACAACAGAGATTTTTCCTCTATCACTTTGCACAGTAGATGCAATTCAGAGTATGAAGAAAAATAGATTCTCTCTCTATCCAAATTCATCCATTTCCTAAGATCTTTCAAATACCAATCCTCTTCTTCATCCCTTTCTTCTACTTTGAATGAAGATGCTGATAGGGATTTCAAATGCATAGAGGAATCAAAGAGCAGCAGTCCAGGCTATAGGATATCTTCTTTGGATTTCATGTTGTATTTATCCTTTAGAGGCCTAAGTCCTCTTGATGCAGAGCCACATAGAGAATTTTGGAGAAGAAAACCCAAACAAACAAGTGGGAAAAGTAGCAGAAAAATTAGTTTTTCAATGCCATAATTGTTGCAACAATGGGAATTCATTGTATTCAAGATGTATATGTGCATATGGATCATAAAGGTAACAGTAAGTCTGTGAATTTGAAGCATTTTTCCAAGTCAAATTCATGCTCCCCAGTAGCTTTCCCTTGCTGCCATCATAGAAAAATGGTACTAAAGTGGTGCAAGAGCATGGGTTCCAAACTAGTAATAAATATCTCTATACCAATGCCTATTCTTGAAATTTTTAAATTTTTTATTATTGTAGCCTTGTACCTAGGGTTTTTCCTTTGCAATGTTGAAGTTTGCTTACTATGGTTGTTTTACAAAGTTCAACTGGTTTTATGCCCATGCATATTCCTAAAATAGAAACAAATAACAAATAAAGACGTACAGTATATTATAAAACTAAAATTGAAATTTTATATTATGACATTGAAACTAAAATTTTATTAATTTTTTTTAAAACATTGTCAAGTGATGAATTGTGATTCATCATGCTACAATTGGAACCCCCGATATTAGATCCACGATATTGGGTACACGATATTGTAGCTCAAATAACGATATTGGATACATAATATCGTGACTCCTATGTGAGCCTATAAATGCACATGTAGGCACATGAGAGGAGTTAGTCTTTTAGGTTTTAGAAATAGTTAGTTTTAGAAGTTAGTTCATTTCTTTTTCTCTCTCAACCCTTTCTCTCAATGCATGCTCGCAGTGTAATGATTGTAATTGTATGGTGATGAGAGCGGTTACTCTAGCAGTTTATTCTAATTATTAGAGTAGTTACTATAGGAGTTTATTCTAATTATTAGAGTAGTTACTCTAGTAGTTTATTCTAATTATTAGAGTAGTTACTCTAGCGGTTCATTCTAATTATTAGAGTAGTTACTCTAGTGATTTATTCTAATTATTAGAGTGGTTACTCTAATTATTAGAGTAGTTGCTCCCAAGCCTATAAATACAGTGCCCAAGCACACAATTAGAAAAGAAGTTTTTGAGCAGTCAAGTAGCACAACTCTTGTAGTCTATTTGAAAGTTAGAGTATTTTCCAAGTGCCTGTAGTAGGAGGCCTAAGTGTGGACGAGTCTTTATTTGAGCATTGTGTACCTAAGCATACCTTGTGTATGGCAATAAAGACAAGCTATTCAATTCATCCTTGCAGAACTTGAGATTTGTTTTCTTACGCATTTCTTTTATTTTATTTTCTTATGAATTTATTTTATTTTATGAACTTTACATTTATGTTATTAGCACAGCAATTCATTTTGATCAATTAAGCAAATCATTAAATTACACAAGCACGACCACTTCTAGCATGCGTGTAAGGCTTGGTAACCCAGTAACGATTGGCATTTGGTAATCCCAGCAATGTTGCACTGGTTCAAGATGTGTATGGCAAGTGGGAATGGATGCTGGTGTTAGGATTAGTTAGAACCTAGTTAATGAGTAGTTAAGTTAAATTAGTCACTTAGTTACCTCTCTCTTCTTTCCTACTAACGTAGGACATAAAAACATAAAAGCTATAAAAATCATATGCCTCAAGCTTACTTAACCATACAATCGTGACATATAGGTAAGCTTGGGAAGACAATGATCAACCAACCCGTCCTTGTTCCACAAGGGCACATAAGCACTTACTCCTTGGAATTTGACCAGATTGTGCATGAAACGCTCGTATTTGTATGGTTGAGCATAGGGGTACCTCGCCGCTCATCATTGGCACTGTTGCCAGGGACTTAGTTGTTTGTGCGCTAATTAGAACTTAGGAAATCATTCACATTGTTGGAATGAATCCTTAGGGTTGATTGAGAAAATAATAAACAAGAATACATTGCACACTAAAAAAACAAGTATGTCTCCTTCTTCGTATGAAAGCGCCTCACTGCCTAGGTCTGAAACAGGAAGCAATCGGCGGCGTAATACACATGACATTGATTTGCCAGTCCCTTAACAAGTTCGAGTGGTATATATTTATCCTGATGAGTATATACCAGACTTCACCTTTATCTTCCATCAAGATAAAAAACTGAATTGGCAAGACTTAAAATGTAACATAGTGTTACCTCTTGATCATTCAGTCCCAATCATGCTTCTTTGTGCCATCACACGAATTGGCATGTTGCATTTACATGTAGAATACATTGTGCAAGACCATGACTTGAGAGAATACTGTCCCATGGAGGTACAACGTCAAAGGGATTTGCAATAGGAGAGACATCATAAGTCTTTGAAGGGTAAGTGGTCGTAGGATGTCCCACATGTCTTAAGTGAAAATGAGGGTGGTGAATTTGCCTCAGGAAATCACCCACATAATGATGTTCCTCCCCTTAACTTTGGCCAAGGGATTGTGTATCAGAACCTTCATTCCACTATTCATAACCCAAGTTTTGATACCCATGGGTACAAAGGGTCTAAAAAAGGGACACAGACACATGATAAAGGTGGACATTCTGATTGCAATCATGATCGAGGCTATGACTGCTAAAGAGAAGGTAGCAAACACCATCATGGTGACGGTTCCCCTTCTTCTTCACCTTCATCATCTCCTTCATCCTCTCCTTCAATATTTGGATGCAATCATAAAGAAAAAGGCCATGGGGATAAAGGTAGGCAAAGTGAAAGTCATAAACGAAACAACCAAGAAAGGGGATAAGGGCACTCTGGAGAGTCACAACATAGAAGAAGGGAGAGTAGGAAACAACGTAGGCATCATAGATGCCATGAACAAGACGATCATGATGAACCCCTACTCGCTACTGGAAGTATGTTAGAAATAACTAAGGCTGTTAGAATTTCAACAAGGCACCAGAAAGATAGTAGAATCAAGAGATTAGATATGAACAATATCCCATGATTTGAAGGGGGATACAATGCTAATCCTCAAAATCACTTACAAGCATTCCATGATGCGTGTTCCTTACAAATTATAGAGAATGAATGACAAAAACTTAAGTTGTTCCGACACACATTAGTTAAAGAAGTGGAAAGCTGGTACCGGTCTTTAGAATCGGAATCCATTCATAGGTGGAGTACTATGTTAGAACTATTTAATGACAAGTACCAAATGTACTCCCAAGTGTCTAACTTGCGAAAGAAAATCCAAGGCTAGAAACAAGGAGGACATGAACCCTTGGATGCTACCATGGGCTTATACTATGCATTGTTACATCATTGTCCTGGCCATGGTTATTCACAAAGGGATCAACTGCACCATCTTGTGGATGGGCTTAGGCATGAAACAAGAAAAACCCTTGGGACTTATGCCCAAGGGAGACTGTCCGAGCTTAGGTCCCATCAAATTCAAAGACTATTGGAGCAAGTTGCTAAGGAAGAAGGTGAGCTACAAAAGAGAGAAAGTGCAGAAGAGTATAACCAAGATCCTTCCCTTCGAAAGAGGGGAGTAAGGTTTTGTGAGGATGAAGAAGAGTCACCACTTGAAGAGAGGGTGAATAGGAAAACTTTGCCTATCCAAAAGATGACATTAGAAGTTTTGGTAAAGGTAGACCAAATATGGAATTTCCTAGATAATAGATTTCAAACTATTCTTAAAATAGTAAAGGAGTCTAGAGAGCAAGGTAGTGAGAAAAGAAAAAAGAAAGAGGTTGAACATGCACGTAGCAAGGGTAAGGGCAAAGTTGCTATTATTAAAGAGGTTGGGGATTCGGAAATAGACAATGATAGTGGATGTGAGATATGTCAATATGACCATCTTAAAGGATGTTTCCCTATAATCTCACATTTGCAGGAGTCTGGGGTGTATACACTCAACCCACAATTAAACAAAAGGAAAACACCCCAAAGGTTACCTTATCCTCAAAGTAACCCAAGGCAGTTCCACCAACCCTTAACATATTATCCCAGTGGAACTCCACCACACCCTATTGAGCAATATCAATAGTGGTAGCACCCAAAATCATGGGGAATGCCACCACCAAGGCAACAGTATCCTTACCAGCAACCTAACCCATATAGATATTATGTGCAGCAGCCAATCTCTCCACATGACTCTACTGGTCATGTAACTTCTCAACCTCACTACCAAGCCCATGAGTATTATAGGACTCCCTCTTCTAGAGGCGATATTCCACAAGAACATTATCCTTCTCATCCAGCTACATCTCTTCCACCAATAGCTCCACTACCACCTACTCCAGCTATGTAGGGTGAAATCCCTACCCAACCGTAGTAACGTAATGCCACAAGGGCTGTTAACTCTCAACCTACTATTGGTTCCAACAACCACATGAAGAAAAGACCTTTCTTTAGAACCAATAGTCCAAGAAAGCCCTTGCAATCACAAGTGGCTGATTCCTTAGATGCCTTAGTATCAATCAAAACTTCGGAGCCCCCTTCAACCCAATGACCACACTCAACGCATATGGTCATGCTAACACATGTCATCACCAATTGAATCAAAGCTGGCCACCTTTCCAGGAAATTCTCTGATCTTGGGAGTCCTCTGATATACTTACAAATCATTGAAAATGCACCATGCAAGGCTCTTTTGGATTTAGGTTTCAATGTCAACTTGATTTCTCAAGAAATGTACAAGGCCTGGAACCTGCCTCCATTGAAAAAAAGCAACATCCATCTCGATTTGGCCGACCAGTCCATCATTATCCCATTGGGATAGATGGAAGACATTGTTACCACTATTTTTGGGTGGTTGTACATAGCTGACTTCCTAATGATTCAGGTGAACAACAGTAAAGGGGACTTCCCAATCATAATGGGAAGAGCATCGCTAAGCACCATCGACGCATGCCTAGGAATCCACAATCTTTCCCTAGAAATATTAAAGGAAAATACATTCGAAAAGATTAAGAATAAGCAAGTTCTGGGCATCACATACAGTGACACAAGGTGTAATTGCATGCAAAGGTCATGGTTTGTGCAAAGTTTAACATTACTTGCATGCACTCAGTGTGCACAAGTGATCAACATACAAAGATGCCTATATGCAGCAGCCACACAATAGGAAGGTAACCAATGGCTAACAGCTAATCAAGAAAGTAGTTCACTCATATGCATGGAACCAACTAAGGGTTTGACTTGCACTTACATCAACAACATAGATGCATTAGAGCAAGTCCACCACCAACTTCCAAGTCTTAACCTTGAAAATGTCAACTAGGGGAAGTTGGAATCTCTAAGAAATTTAAGCAGGAGCCCCTTAAGCTGAAACCATTGCTCATCGGTATGGAATACATGTTTCTTAAAAATGGAGAACCGATAATTATCAACATTAAGCTTACTCAATAGAAAGAAGAACTGCTGAAGGTAATCCATGTATGGTCAAAAGCCTTTACTTGGTCATATCCCCAATTAACTGGAATAGATCCTAGGATATGCCAACATAGGATTTACACCAACCCCTCCATGAAGCCTCGAAGGCAACCACAGAGGAATTTGAACCCAAAGTTGAAGCAAGTAGTCAAGGAAGAAATCAAACAACTTCTCAAGGCTAGGTTCATATACCCCATTGCTGATAGTGAATGGGTTAGCCCCTTAGTTATTGTACCTAAAAAGGGAGGCAAATGGAGGGTGTGCATAGATTTTAGGCTACTGAATATGGAAACATTCAAAGATCACTTTTTGTTACCATTTTTTGACCAAGTCTTAGACACCATTGCAAGGCATCGCTACTATAGTTTTCTGGATGGATATAGTGGATATAATCAAATAAAAATAGCACTAGAAGACCAAGCCAAGACTACATTCACTAGTCCTTGGGGAACGTTTGCATACAAACAAATGTCATTTGGCTTGTGCAATGCCCTTGCAACATTTCAACAAATAGTTTTAAGCATCTTCCAATAGTAGATAGGAAATGGCGTGGAGGTCTTTATGGATGACTTCTTCACTTATGGAGAAAACTTTGATCAAGCCTTGGACCGGTTGAAGTAAGTGTTAAAAAGATGTGTAGAAACCAATTTGAGGCTCAACTGGCAGAAAAGCCATTTGATGGTCTAAGAAGGTGTAGTACAAGGGCACAAAATCTCACACACAAGGATAGAGGTAGACCCCCAGAAAATCAAAATTATCCAAGGAATTATCCACAACCGGAAACTATCAAAAATATTTGGTCATTCCTTGGACATACTGGCAACTATAGGAGATTTATTGAGAACTTTTCAAATGTTGCCAAACCATTGGTGAAATTAACAAAAAAGGATGCACCTTTTGAGTGGACCAAGGAATGTGAATTAGCTTTCTAAACTCTAAAAGAGAAGCTCATAGAAACATCCATTCTACAAGCTCCTAACTAGTCCAAACCATTCCATATCATGATTGATGCATCCAACTATGCTTTAGGAGTTGTACTTACANAAGAGGATGAGTATCCAATTTCTAATCATTTCCTTGATGAATTCCTCTTTGCTGGTGTAGTGAAGAATCAATCATCCATAGAGACAAACTAGTACAGTAGCATTCTTACCTATCTCCTCATCCAACAAACACCACAAGAGTTAAACCTTAAGAAGAAATAACAGTCTCTTCACCGAGCCAAGTACTTTATGGAGATCAATGGGCAACTTTACAAAGTGTGTCCCGATGGCTTGGTTTGATGGTGTGTTCTTGATATAGATCAACTGCAAGTTCTCCAAGATGCTTATGAGGGTCCTTGTGAGGGTTATTACGCTGGGAGACGAATGACCATCAAGATCCTACTTGCAGGATATTATTAGCCTACATTATTTTAGGACGTCCATTGTTTTGTCTAATCTTGTGAGCATTGTCAATGTGATGGGGGAATGATTGCTAGAATGGAGGATCCACAACAATGGATTCAACTATTAGAACCCTTGTTGTTGTTGATTACCTAAAAAAATGGACCGAAGCAACTATTGTTAAAGATTGTACATCATCTATAGTTGTATGATTTGTTCAACAACAAATCATAAACAAGCTTGGTGTGGCACATGCACTTATTTTAGACAATAGCACACACTTCATAGGTGAAAATTTTTGGAAATTAATGCAATGCTTAGGGGTTGAGCATAAATTGACTACACCATACCACCCCCAAGTGAACAGTCAAGCAGAAGTTACCAACAGGGAGATTACAAAGACATTGACAAAAACCATTAGTAGGTTTAGGTGAGACTGAAGCACTAAATTGAATGATGCTCTTTGGGCATACCGCTCCACATGGAAACTCCCTATAGGCTACTCTCCCTATGAGTTAGTGTACAGTAAATTACCAATACTTCCCATTCAAACTGAGCTCTATACACTATCCATGGCATGTGACCTCAACCTTGACCTTGATCTAGCATAGAAACAACGATTAGTAATCCTTAACTTACTAGATGAAAACCAATTAGCTACCTTGTCATCTAACAAATTGCACAAGGCTTTCAATAAACAACGTCATGACTTAAGAATTAGGAAAGTTAAATATCAGCTAGGAGATAAGGTTCTCTACTGGAATCCCACACATGTGCCACAACATACTAAATTTCAAACACTGTGGGAAGGACCTGTGGAAAATGATGAGTAGACATTCCACAAATCTAGGAGATTGATCTCATCCATTTATCCCTTCCTAATAAGATGAGATCAGAGTTGTCCATGCTTATCCACCTCCAAAGCCTACCGTTGCTTTGACCCCACACGGCGCCAGATTCTTGATTCACGTGACGTTCAGTTTGTGGAGCAGCATTATTCTAACCTTCCTGTTTTTTTTCCAGACAGCGCACATTTTTTTGCAGGCCACCGACCCGATCCGCCTTCTCCGCAGTGCCCACCAGGCGGCGCCATCCTCCCTCCCGCCTTGCACAGATGGCGGCCATATCCCACCGCTGCTCATCGCGGCATGCCAGATCTGCCTTCTGCTCCTCGCGGCACGCCAGATCTGCCTTCTGCTCCTCGCGACCTGCCAGATCTGCCTTGCCCCCGCGCGGTTCTCCGTTCCGCCGTTCCGCAGTTCCGCGCTTCCACCGGATCCTCCACGGCGCTCCTCCGTCCTTCTGCGCGGCCCTCTTCCTGCCATTTCCCGCTCTGTC
>MNCI01037200.1:78025-88494 GCA_015680685.1 Gnetum montanum | reverse complement strand
TTGGAAGTGTTAAACCTTCCAAATACAACACCGAAAGTTGCTCACCTATCCACTCGCTTTGAGTTTGATGCATGAAAGGTTTGGTTAGATAGAGTGTACGGTAAGGAAGATAAGATATATGGAGAATTGACTTTGGAAGATAGAATCTACTTCAAGATTGGTACTTATCACATATTTCCCACAAAAGGATTAAACAAAATTTCAACATATGTGGAAAGAGGATGCACGATATTGATGGGAAATATTAATGCTAACCTACCCCATCTATATCTCACGGAGATCTTGAGGTGGTTTGAAGAATGCAAGATAGGGAAGTTCGTTTTGCATTTTCCTTGTTTCATTAGGAAGCTATGCAAGCATGCTAGAATTTTGGGGTACACCAATGACGTCCCTAGAAGAGCCCAAAATGCTTCATTTACTGAACTACTTAAGCCACCAGCTCCAAGGAAAAATGCTAGTGAGACATTGGAGCCAGAGCAAGAGCAAGAACAAATGGTGGGACCCACTACAACTCAAACTACAAGGCCTAGCCAAGTTCCAAGCTCAAGGCCTAGTCAACAATAAGAATCAGGGCCCAACATAAGCCAGCGAGACCAATTGTCACCATCGCAAGATTATCGATCGTCGATGAGCCATCTCAAGGCCATCACTGAGACAATCAGTTGGGGGAGTCATGATGATGCTAATCTCTTGCATGTCATCGATGATACTATATGTCTCATTGTCTTTATAGATTGTGCATAGGGTGAGGTGTCCACTCAGATAGGAGGAGGGGAGACTGATTGTTCACAATAGATTTCAAGGAACACTGTATCCTTTCATATGCAACTCAAGTCTGGTGAAGGGGCCACAGTGGTGATCATGCAGCACCAAGATGCAATAGGAGCCATAGAAGTGTTCATAGATCACATCAAAGAATCCTTCAACGTCCCTATTGTGCCACTAGTAGACTTCACTAGAGCATGTGATGCTCAAACATTGGTCGATCCCTCAATGACTCCTATGGAGCATGAGGATTTGCTTGATCAGTTGCTACAAATAGGACAAATGATGATGTCCTTGTTTGACATTCCACAAGATATCATGGTAGCACAATTAGATATCATCTCTACCAAGGGAAAGCTGGTCATGATAGAGATCAAGGCCAAGCACACATAAGCAGAGTTAGCAAAACTCCAAGAGAGGCTTATAACCCTGCAAGCTGCATAGTGGGACCCCTCTCAGTTTGTTCCCATAGACTAGCTGGACACCTTTAGAACTGAGTAACTCAACAAACTACTAGTAGACAATAAGAGAGTGGTAGAGGAGAAAGAAAAGGTTGACTAGGATGCCTCCAAGGCACAAGTGCAAACCTATGTGCATGCCAAGGCACTTAGAGCCTTACAAGAGGAGAATAAATAGCTTGTTATTGATAATCTTCGATTGACCACTGTGGAGAAACAAAAGAATGTTCTTGAAGAAAACTTTCAACAACTACAAGAATAATTGATTAGGGTCAATCAAGATATGAACCGTTTGATCAAAGAAAATAAAACCCTCTCAGTGGAAGAGGTACACGTAATCCATCAGAAGATGACCATCGAAATAAGCACATGGTAAAACGAGGCCAAGTAGCATGAAAAGTTAAAGGAGCATTTTCGAGACTAGGTGGGGATGTATAAGCAAATCATTGAGAAGGAAATCCATATGGCCTAGACTCACATTAATGCTTTCAATGCTCAACAAACTGATTGGTGGGCCATATTGGACACATATGCATTTGCCCACCAGGCGGAACTTAAAAGTCGAGACCTACAGATTCAAGATCTTACAGAGTACATGGAATTGGCAAACCTATGGTATGCCAATCTAGCCATGTTGACAGCAGGGTGCCTAAAGACAAAGCTCAAGGGGTAGGTAGCAGCCACCTACGTTAAATATGAAGCAGAATTTGTAGAGCACAAGAAAATGTTGTAGAAAGTAGAAGTTGCAAATTTTGAACTAGAGGTGGTTAAAGCAAGCTATTAAGGACAAAAAGATGTTGCAGCCGACTTGGCTCGATGACTTACAGATTTTCAGGGGTACAAAGACAAAGCCAGAGCCTACGAGGAGGAACAACAGTTTTTTGTGGCTTGGTATGTCAAAGTAAACAAAATGTTTCTGCAACTACCATGCTCATGGGAGGTGCTGACTCTGTCAAACATTGGAGCATTAGCATGGATGGCACAGGATCCCCGAACAGAAGAGGAAAATCTCTAGGCACTACTTCAACATCATCAAATTACAAAATCTGGAGCACAAGACAAGGGGAAGCAACCCATGGAGGAGCCACCACCACCTAGAACCACATGAGTTCCACAAAATTTTGTAATTTTGCATTTCTTATGTTGTGTCCCAATTTTGTTCTATTAAGTTCTCCACTGTAGCATGAATAAATTACCCATCAATTAATAATCCCATACCTATCCATTATGTAATCAATGGGGCTTGTTCTCATTTTGACTTGAGGACGATTTTTCATTCATTCGTGGGGGTATGATGAATCGTGATTCATTAGGCTACAATATCAGACCCTTGATATTGGATCCACAATATTGGGTATGCAATATCATAGCCCAAATAACAATATCGAATACACGATATCGTGACTCCTGTGTGAGCCTATAAATGCACATGTAGGTGCACGAGAGGAGTCAATATTTTAAGTTTTAGAAATAGTTAGTTTTAGAAGTTAGTTCATTTCCTTTTCTCTCTTAATCCTTTCTCCCAGTTCATGCCCGCAGTGTAATGATTGTAATTGTATGGTATCCTTTATTCAAGTGTGACGTACTTGGACACGCACATGACTAGAAATAAAGATCGAGATTACTTCATCATTGTAGCATTCACTTAGTTTAATTACTTAATTTTAATTGTTATTAAACATGGAATGAGTATGACTTAATCACGAGCATCTACATGTGACTGCTTGGTATCCCAGTGGTGTACTCAGGCCATGCGCTTAGTAATCCTAGTGTTAGTCATGCACGAGGCCTAAGATGTGTACGGATGATTAAGGAATGAATGCTCATTACACTTAGGCTAGCTTAAATTCTCTCTCCCTACCTCCTATTAGTTTAGACTCTCTCCCCCTATCTCTTCCTAGCTTAGCTCTCTCTCCCTTTTTCTCCAAGAGTAGCATTAGTTCACGAACACATCATACACCTCACTCTAGACTAAACCATATGTGACAAAGCAAATACTAGTCCACATGGGAAGATAGCAAACTACGATCAACGAGTAACTATCTAGATACCACAACTAGCCCGTCTATAGAGTTCAACTGGATCGTGCGTGAAACACTCATATTCGTATGGTTGAGTGTAGGGGTACCTTGCCACTCATCATCAAGAAAATTACTGGTTTTCTTTGTAACATTTGGAACATATATATTTTCTATTTTGATTTCATTATACTTTTTTTTATGCATAGCAATGTATTGGTTTGGTCTTCGAAAAATAAGATCAAAATTTTGGTTGGTTTGTTGTGTTTGGAATTCTTGGAATGCTACAAGTTAACTTCACGTAACAATTTTTTTAAAGAAACCTAATATAAGGTTTTAGTTAGGAGAATGCATTTGATTTAATAAACATGTACATTTCAATGGAGTGTAAGCAAAGTTAACCATTTGATTATGGATATTCTGTTGTTTGAAAAAATGTTGAAATTGTGGGTTTTGAAATTTTGTGATGTAGATGTCCCTGTGTAGAACTATGCATAGATCATTGATTTGGACAAAGAAAAATCAGGTGAGAAAAGAAGGAAGTAGCATCATCCATTAAAGTACTCCATTAAAGTATTGCAGTTGGTTAAATACTCCCCCTACCCCAATATCTATACAGTAAGATCCAATTACTTTCTAGGATTCGCTATCCTCAATCATATTTTTTAATTTGGGTTGGATGTTGGAGTGTATTCAATTAATCATTGTTCGATATTTCTTGTTTGATGCAAGCGTTCTTTCTACCTCAAAATTGGCATTTCTAATTTTGAAACACTGTAAAGATGTGTGCTTTCTTTGATTACGTGTCTTGCATAATTACCTACAAGGATGAGGTGCTTGCTCTATTTTGAGAGTTCTCTAGGTTTTACCATCAGATCCAAAAATTCACCTTTTCTCTACATTCAATTTTGTTAAAGGTATCCTGTTTGAGGTTTGGTTCATGTTAGTTTGATAAATACTTTCAGATCTTTGTAATTTCCTATGCATGTACAATGTTGAACATTTTTAGTTACTGAATGCTTACAATTTAGTTTGCTTTGGAACAAATGGAGGTTGGAAAGTTATGTATTACTTTCCCATTAAAATTTAGTTTTTCTATTTTTTATCATGGGAAATCCTATGGTTATATAGCACACAATTTAAGCTTAACTTGTTGATGAGTGATGAGCACCCTCACCATATTTAAAGTCTACACTCAATGTTCTATGTGCCCCATGGAATCATAATGGTGAAATCAAAATCATCTTTTGTGATTAGTAAGTAAACAAGTAAACAACTAAATATGAAGAAACTAGAAGCCATGAAACAAGGGTGATGATGAGGTGCTAACTTCTAGTATGATGTTTTCTTGCACCATAAAATTTACTTTTTTGAATTAGGTAAAAAATTGATACAAGGATTTAAACAACTAATAAAGATGTTTTTAAATCTTATAAAGTTTAACATGATGGATGCAAAAGCACAACACTATAAAAAGGTGTTTCCGAGTGGTGTAGATGGTACAGAGAAACTTTGGAAGTAACCATAATGAAGATCTAGAAATGAATGCAAATTACTATTATGTCATTTAAACTTCAAGCAAATGGCTTGAGGTTGTTCCAGGTGGTGTAGATGGTATGGAGAAACTTTGGAAGTAACCAAGATGAAGATCTAGAAATGAATGAAAATTACTATTATGTCATTTAAACTTCAAGAGAATGGCTTGAGGTTGTTGAACCTCAATTCTAATGGGTAGTGTTAATACACAATTTGGATCTCAACAAAACTAACATTATATCTTAATATGAAAAATTCTAATTGAACTTATAAGATGCAAGTAGGTATTCATTAATAGTTATAAGTTTAATTCTAAGAATTAGCTAATCAACTAAACTCATATGATTGTCCTTTCGAAGGGCTTAAGTTCAAAGCATAATAAGCCAAATATTGAGTGTATTCTCCAAAAAATAAAAATAGAAATAGATGACTCAAGATGGACTACACTTTGGCCCTTACTACACTTGCAAACATAGTGAGAGGGAAAACTCAAGATGGACTATGCTTTAGCACTCATAGCACTTGCAAACACAATAATAGCACATGACATCCATTAAATATTAGTTAGAAGTGTACTGAGTATGTCTTAGCCATCATAAATTCTCTAGGGATAGACACAACACACAATAACACAATAAGATATGTGCAACACCATAACAAGATAACGAGTAATCCTATGTTACGCATAAGAAAGGGGGGTGGGGTGGTGGGCAACCCGAAATAAGTAAAGCATAGGTGCACCCCAAGATTTATAGAAGTTCATAGCTTAATGCTACCTAGTAGAGTTGAACGTGTAACTTGGGATTTCTAGGCTAACACCTCATTGTTAAGTAACAACACATTGCCTACATAATACTTATTAGATAATGATTATTAGCATTATCACTATTTCTTAAAAAGAAAATAGGAAAGGAGGGGTTAGAATACTCTTGCAGGAAGGGTGGATGGCTGCATGGGAAGGGAATGTTGTTAGAACTAGAACTAGATGACTATATTTACCTCGAAGCAATGAGGTGTTAGCCTAATGGTAGGACTCTTGATTTAGAAGCTCCAAGTTATAAGCTCAATTTTAGTAGGTAATGCTAAGTTATAAAGTTCTAATTTAAGTATATATCTTGGGGTGTACCTATATGATAATTATTTTGGGGTTCCAACACCCTTCTTCCTTCCTTTCCCTCTCCTCCTCCCCCACACCAGACCCCCATCCCCACCTCCTTGCACCCTCCCCCTCTTCCCCTCGACCCACCCAACCCCCCTCCTCTACCCCTTGCTAAGGTGACTATATGTACCCCCACATAATGAGGCTTAAAGGTAAGACTCTTGACTTGAAAGCTCCAAGTTATGGGTTCAATTTTAGTAGGTAATGCTAAGTTATAATATTCTAATTGAACTATATGTCTTATGGGTAAATATTTTAAAAAAAAAGTTTAGAGTTTCGACACTACCTCCATCTTAACTATATTTACCCCTAAGACATATAGCCAACACAAAAATTAAGTAGAAATTTTATATCTTAGTGTTATCCCTTCGAGTCAAACCCACAACTCTTAAGTTTCTAAATCAAGAGTCTTACCACTAAGCTAGCATCTCATTGTTAAGGGTGGATGGGAAATAGTTATCATTGGAGTTTGAGAGATGTTAGATCCAAAAATAATAATAGTAAGAAAAAAATTCAAAGTGCATCATATGCTTAATCACCAAGTAGAAAACACCAAAAATAACCAGGAAAATTTTTCCAATTTTAGGATATCTACTTAGCTATACAACCTTATAATTGATGCTTTGAAAAATCAAGAGTTGAAAATTAATCATTAGTAAGAAGTATGGTCCTAGTCTTAACAATATCTATATCTCTTTCAATATTTGTGCTTGAACTTAAAATAACAAAAGGATTCAAGGTAACAATAAAAAGCTTAGTGATATATGAACATTTGTAGGAAAATAAGTTCCAATAGAATATGATGTCGCATGTTGTCTATCAAAATTTACCTTATGTTGAGAATCTTTGACATTTCCTATAGCTCACTTGTCTACGAAATTTTTAATCTTTGTGCTGATAATATTCTTGTTAGATAAGAAAAAAGTTTCCTTAAGAGTTATTTGTTAATACTTTTAGTAGTAAAAATTTAAAGTATTCATAAGAGATTCTATCTCCTTTGGTTTTTTTTATTGCCAGTTGATTTATTTTTATCATTAACATTAACTTGTTTGTTTATATTTCCAAATTCAATTTTTTTTTTTTTTTTTTTGTATTGTCAACTTCAACATGCTTTTTTATCCCACCATCATTTTTCTTGAGTAGAAAAAGACAAACATTAAATAAATTTTGTTCATGATGATAAAAATTACAAGAATTAGGAAGATTATAATATGTAATTAGTTAAAAGTAAGCCTTTATATTTTCTTTTAATACCAATCCCCTTTTACATTTAAGATGATTAATTTCAACAAAATAAAAATATCTAAAAGAACCAAATAGTGTGGAAATATATTCCATATGCTTAATCTGACTAAGAAGACTAACAATGTTATGCTCAACTTTCTGAAAAATCAATGAAAGATTAAATAGCTTGACAAAACATAAAATTTTAAAATATTCTTTAGCCTGGGTATCAAAATTTGATGTTCATTTTCAGATAATCAACATTGCATGCTTATGTATAAATGATCTTATGTCTAAGACATGCTACAATTTTTAACCATCACTTAGCTCAACAAGCATAAACGAAACAAGAATAGTACTTGATATGAATGACTTAAATGTTACACTTTTACATGAAATTGTTTAATTGCAAAGAAAAATTTTGATTACAAGGCAGGTAACCCAAAATTTGAATTAACATATATTATGATGTAAGATCAGCAATTAATGATTCATACATATCATTGGGAAGAACAAAATTAGACATCTTATTTGCATCAACCTCACTCAAAGAATGCATCACAAATTTTTGTTTGCCAACTAATAAATCTGTATTATGAGAATGAACATCAACCACTTGTCTTATAGAATTGCATCTAATCAACTTGAACAAAAAGAAGAAAAAGAAAAGCCAAAAAACCTTATCATTCTCATAGTGCCTTTATTGCATCTATGCAAGTTATATGGATAAATAGGATTAAAGACATAGAACTTAATAGGGGGGTGGTGAACACTAAAAATAAAATATATTATAAAGAAATAATTTAGAGTATAGTCATATAGGAAGAAGTAAAGAGAGGTGAAACTCTAGCAAAACATAAAAGGTATCGACCAATAATTTTGGGACTGTCTTTTCAAGTTTTCATCCTTACATCCAATCTTGGAAAACTTCCCTTCTTTTAGAAGTACCCTTTTGGGTTTTCATTTCCTCTTTAAATCAAATGATAAATCCTAAAAAACAACTAGCATCATCATGAATTCACTATTCCTTTATTTTTGAAATTCAACCCCCCTTTGAGATGACATAATTTAAAAGCTTGATACAATAAGGTGTTAGTTAATTTCTTATCCTAACACATATATTCAAAACTAGACATAGGTAAAACTTAGATCAAATACAACTCTTGCAATTCTTTAGGAAACACTTTTTCTCCACATGTCCATCTTTGAGTATTTAATCCCAAAGTTTTATATTACAATGATTTACCAACCCATATCCAAAAAGATGTGACTAAATTAAAAATTCAAATGAGAATATGTACCAAAACATTTGGTTTATAACATGGATTGATGGTTAATTATATAATATTAAGTTAAAATTAAAATTAAAATTATGATTGGTAAAAGTAAAATGGAATATATGGAATATACTTTTAGTGGTAAAGCTAGTAATGAAGAAACAAAATTTAGAACTCAAAATGAAGAACTTTTAGAGTAGATGGTGATACTAAGGCAAGATTGAATTTCATGTAGCTAGGTTAACCACCTATAGTTAACTAGTGATCTAGTTCTAAGTGGATGGTGATATTATGACAAGATTAAATTTTATGTGGTTAGGTTAACCACAGGTGGTTAACTAGTCATCATGTGTAATACATAAAGGTTGGTCAATTTTAATGAAATACCATCATTGCTTGAAACAAATTGCTATAGTGAATCTTGAAGGAGTCATTGAAAAGTGAAATTTACTAAATTTTGAAAATGAAAAGGCACTGACATTCTTTGTCTTCCTTCTTACTTGTTTGCAAGTTGTAGCTTTCCTCTTTGTTTTGTTTGGGAGTCTCTTTCTAACAACAAGATGCAAAAATAAAATGCAATTTGAAGGAATATAGCATAATTATGTAAACATAGAACATAGTTGCACATTCTTTGGCTAATAAGGATATCTCATCATAATTCTAGATTTTATTAGCCTTACTATGACTATTTCATAAATGTGTGTAGTTTTTTCAACATTTTGGTTTACTACCTATAATAAGAAAGTGTGATACTTCCCAAACACAAGCCCCCCTCCCTCAATAAAAAAGAAAAAAAAAACACACACACACACACACACAAAACAAAAACAAGAACATTATTTTGGAATTTATGGAATAAGATTTTATTGTAGGTGATGTAGAATAGCAAAAAGTGTCCAAGATGTAACATGGTTCTCATATTTCCATCTTATGTTGAAACTAATTCTTTAGGTCACATTTAATTGGTATTGGAAATTAATGAATAATTATACTACAATCCATAGTCAAGCTTCAGAGGACTTCCTTGTTGATTGGTATAGTTTTGATAGAAATATTTGTTCAAATGCATTGCTTTCAAACAAAGAATAAATTGATGGGGAAAGAAAAATTGTTGAGATTGATGAATCTGTGTGTGGTGTAAGGAAATACGATTGAGGATTTGAAAGGAAGCAACAATGGATCTTTGGTGGCATTGAGATAAGTTCTAATAATGTTTTTCTAATGGTTGTTGCTGATAAGAAGAAAGAAATGCTCATGAATGTCATCTATAAGTAGAACAAGCCAGACACAATCATCTACAGTGAGATGTACCAGGGTGATGACATAGAATGACTTAATCAATTACAATATTAGCATGCCTAGGTAAATCATAGCCTTCATTTTAGAGATCTCAACATAGAGGTACTATGAATTAATGAACTTAGAAACATGGGTGTGAGGGAAGGGTGGGGATGGGGGTGTGTTGGAATTGAATGAGTTCTAAAAAATTTTGAAACATAAAAGAAATACTAAAAATAGAAGCAAAAATAGAAACATACTCACTGAGATGTGCAATATAGTTCACCACTTGTATATTGGTCAAACCAAATAATAGTGATAAAGGATACTATGCTGGTAGATCCTTAGATGGTACATACTTCCCATAGGATAATTAATGAATTTCTAAGGTTGGTATCACATAGGAACCTCACAAGGTTGAGAGCAAATATAGTGCTCTCATAAGATGCACCAACAACCCCTTAGGAAAAAACACAAACACTTGGCCACCTAAGTGAAAACACCTTAGAACAAAACAAAATCTCAAACACTTGGCCATCCAAGTAAGAAACCTTTCATGACAAAGAGAGGAAGTGAATCTCTCCTTAGAGATAATCTAAGCTCCTTGGAGAAATAAGATAAATACAAGAGAAGAGTGTAGATAATGATCTCAATTTAATCTATAGAATAGTTGTTGATGAGAGCGGTTACTCTAGCAATTATTCTAATTATTAGAGCAATTACTCCTATGGTTTATTCTAATTATTAGAGTAGT
>MNCI01037200.1:59747-77996 GCA_015680685.1 Gnetum montanum | reverse complement strand
CAGCACTTGAGATTTGTTTTCTTACACATTTATTTTATTTTATTTTCTTATGCATTTATTTTATTTTATTTTATCTTATGCACTTTACATTTCTACTATTAGCATTGCAATTCATTTTGATGAATTAAGAAAATCATTAAATTACACAAGCACAACCACTTCGAGCATGCATGTAATGCTTAGTAACCCAATAACAATTAGCGTTTGGTAATACCAATAGTGTTGCACTAGTTCAGGATGTGTACAACAAGTGGGAATGGATGCTAAAGTTAGGATTAGTTAGAACTTAGTTAATGAGTAGTTGAGTTAAATTAGTCACTTAGTTAGCTCTCTCCTTCCCTACTAGCGCAGGACATAAAAACATAAAAGTTATAAAAATCATACACCTCAAGCTTACTTAACCATACAATCATGGCATACAAGTAAGCTTGGGAAGACAACGATCAACCAACCCATCCTTGTTCCACAAGGGTGCATGAGCACTTAGTCCTTGGAATTCGACAGGATTGTGTGTGAAATGCTCGTATTCGTATGGTTAAGCATAGGGGTACCTTGCCACTCATCATTAGCACCGTTGTCAAGGACTTAGTTGTTTGTGTGCTAACTAGAACATAGGAAATCATTCACATTGTTGGAACGAATCCTTAGGGTTGGTTGAAAAAATAACAAAAAAGAATACATTGCACATTGAACAGACAAGTCTTTCTCCTTCTTCATACGAAAGCGCCTCACCACCTAGGTCTGAAACAAAAAATAGTTGATGGTGTAATACACATGATGTTGATCCGCCAGTCCCTCAACAAGTTTGAGTGGTATATATTCATCCTGATGAGTATATACGAGACTTCACCTTTATCCTTCATCAATAAGAACAACTATGTTGGCAAGACTTAGAAGGTAACATAGTGTTACCTCCTGATCATTCAGTCCTGAGCATGCTTATTCATGCTCTCACACAAATTGGCATGCTACACTTACACGCAGAATATGTTGTGCAAGGCCATGACTTGAGAGAATACCATTCCATAGAGGCACAACATCAAAGGGAATTGCAATAGGAGAGACATCATAAGTCTTTGAAGGGTAACTGATCCTAGAATGCCCCACATGTCTTAAGAGAAAATGAGGGTGGTGAACCTACCTTAGGTAGTTGCCCACATAATGATGTTCCTTCCCTTAACTTTGGCCAAGGGGTTGTGTGTCAAAACCTTCATTCCACTATTCATAACCTAGGTTTTGATACCCATGGGCACAAAGGGTTTGAAAAAGGGACACAGAGACATGATAAAGGTGGACATTCTAATTGCAATCACGATCGAGGCCATGATTGCTGAGGAGAAGGTAGCAAACACTGTCATGGTGATGGTTCCTCTTCTTCTTCACCTTCATCATCTCCTTCACCCTCTCCTTCAATATCCAGATGTGGTCATAAAGAAAAAGACCATGGGTATAAAGGTAGGCAAAGTGGAATTCATAGATGAAACAACCAGGTAAGGGGACGAGGGCACTCTAGAGAGTCACAACATAGAAGAAGGGAGAGAAGGGAACAACGTAGGCATCATAGATGCCATGGACGAGATGATCACAATGAACCCCTTCTCACTACTTAAAGTATGTTGGACATAACTAAGGTTATTAGAATTCCAACAAGGCATCAGGAAGATAGTAGGATCAAGAGATTAGATATGAACAACATCCCACGATTTGAAGGGGGATACAATGCTAATCCTCAGAATCATTTACAAGAATTCAATGATGTGTGTGCCTTACAGAACATAGAGAACAAATGGGAAAAACTTAAGTTGTTCCCACAGACATTAGTTAAAGAAGTGGAAAGCTAGTAGTAATCTTTAGAACCAGAATTCATTCGTAGGTGGAGTACTATGTTAGAAATATTTAATGACAAGTACCAAACATACTCCCAAGTGTCTAACTTGTGAAAGAAAATTCAAGGCTGGAAACAAGAAGGACATGAGCCCTTGGATGCTACCATGGGCTGATACTATGCATTGTTACATCATTATCTTGGCCATGGTTATTTGCAAAGGGATCAACTACACCATCTCGTGGATGGGCTTAGCCATGAAACGAGAAGAACCCTTGGGACTTATGCCCAAGGAACACTATCCGAGCTTAGGTCCCATCAAATTCAAAGACTATTAGGAATAAGGTGAGCTACAGAAGAGAGAAAGTGCAGAAGAGTATAACTGAGATCCTTTCCTTTAGAAGAGGGGAGTAAGATTTTGTGAGGATGAAGAAGAGTCACCACTCGAAGAGATGGTGAATAGGAAAACTTTGCCTATCCAAAAGATGACATCAAAAGTTTTGGCAAAGGTAGATCAAATGTGGGATTCCCTAGACAATAGATTTCAAACTATTCTTAAAATAGTAGAGGAGTCTAGAGAGCAAGGTAGTGAGAAAAGAAAAAAGAAAGAGGCTAAACATGCATGTAGCAAGGGTAAGGGCAAAGTTTCCATCATTGAAGAGGTTGTAGATTCAGAAATAGACAATGACAGTGGATGTGAGATATGTCAATATGACCATCCTAAGGGATGTTGCCCTATAATCTCACATTTGTAGGAGTCTAGGGTGTATGCACTCAACCCACGATTAAATAAAAGACAAACACATCAAAGGTTACCTTATCCTCAACATAACCCAAGACAGTTCCACCAACCATTAACATATTATCCAAGTGGAACTCCACCATAACCGATTGAGTAATATCAATAGTGGTAGCACCCATAATCATGGGGAATGCCACCACCAAGACAACAATGTCCTTACTGGCAACTTGACTCGTATGGATATTACATGCAGCAGCCAATATCCCCATGTGACTCTACTGGTCACATCTCTTCTCAACATCACTACCAAGCCCATGAGTATTATGGGACTCCCTTTTCTAGAGGAAATATTCCTTAAGCATATCATCCTTCTCATCTGACTACATCTCTTCCACCGATAGCTCCACTACCACTTGCTTCTACGATGCAAGGTGAAATCCCTACCCAACCATAGCAACATAATGCCATGAGGGCTATTAACTCTCAATGTACTGTTGGTTCCAACAACCACATGAAGAAAATACCTTTCTTTAGAACCAATAGATCAACCAAGCCCTTGCAATCACAAGTGACTGATTCCTTATCAATTAAAACTTCAAAGCCTCCTTCAACTCAACCACGACACTCAATGCATATGGTCATGCTAACACATACCATCATTGATTAGATCAAAGCTGGCCACCTTCCCAAGAAATTCTCTAATCCTGGGAGTCCTTTGATATACTTACAAATCGCTGGAACTGCATCGTGCAAGGCTCTTTTGGATTCAGGTTTTGGTGTCAACTTGATTTCTCAAGAAATATACAAGGCCTAGAACCTACCTCCATTGAAAAAGAGAAACATCCATTTAGAGTTGGCTGACTAGTCCATCACTGTTCCATTGGGACTAGTGGAAGACATTGTTACCATTGTTTATGGGTGGTTGTACCTAACTGACTTCCTAGTGATACAAGTGAATAATGGTAAAGGGGACTTCCCAATAATAATGGAAAGAGCATGGCTAAGTACTATAGATGCACACCTAGGAATCTGTGATCTTTTCCTAGAAATATCTAAGGAGAACACTTTTGGAAAGATTAAGAGGAAGAAGGTTCCATGCATCGCATACAATGATACAGGGTGCAATTGCGTGCAGAGATCATGGGTTGTGCATAAGACATTATGTTAACACATGTTGTTACATCCACCAGTCCCAAGGGAACAGTGATGAATTGGTTGACTAGCTCTAGCCAAATATTGCTCTTCTTTAATGGAGGCAAGTTCCAAACTTTGTACATTTCTTATGATATTAAGTTGACTCTAGAACTTGAATCTAGAAGAGCTTTGCATGGTTCATTCCTAGCAATTTGGAGATAGATTAGAGGGCTTCCAAGATCAAAGAATTTCCTGGGAAGGTGGCCAACCTTAATCTAGTAAGTAACAACATGTGTTAACATAATCGTATGCGTTGAGCTCGATGTTTGGTTCAAAGGGAGCTCTAAAGCCTTGTTTGATGGGGAGGTGTTTAGAGGTTCAACCACTTGTGGTTGTAAGGGCTTGGTTGGATTGTTGGTTCTGAAGAAAGGTCTTTTCTTCATACAGTTGTTAGAACCAATAGTGGGTTGAGGATTTATAGCCCTTGTGGCATTGCGTTCCTATGGTTGAGTAGGGAGTTCCCCTTACATTACTGGAGCAGGTGGTAATGGAGCTATTGCTGTGAGAGTTGAAGATGGATTTGAAGGATGGTATATTTGTGGGTTATCTTCCCTAGGAGAAGGATTTCTATAATACTCATGGGCTTGGTAGTGATGTTGTGGTGTAACATGACTAACAAATTCACGTGAAGAGATTGGATGCTGCACATAGTAGCCATATGAATCAAGTTTTCGGTAGGGGTATTGTTGCCTTGGTGGTGGCATTCCCCATGACTGTGGGTATTGCCACTATTGATGTTGCTCAACGAGTTGTGGTGGAGTTCCACTTGGATAATATGTTGAAGGTTGGTGGAACTACCTTGGGTTACCTTTGGGATAAGGTAACCACTAGGGTGCTTGCTATTTATTTAGTCTTGGGTTGAGCACATACACCCTAGACTCTTGTAGATGTGAGATCATTGGGCAACATCCCTTAGGATGGTCGTATTGGCATATCTCGCATCCACCATCATTGTTCGTGTCTAAATCCACAAACTTTTCTATGATGGCCATTTTGCCCTTATCCTTGTTACATGCATTTTCCACTTCTTTCTTTTTCTTTTTGTCGTGGTCACTACCTTGCTCCCAAGACTCCTCTACAATTTTGAGAACAGTTTCAAACCTACTATCTAGGGAGTCCCACATTTGTTCTACCTTTGCTGATACTTCTATTATTAACTTTTGAAGAGCCAAATTTTTCCTATTCACCATCTCTTCGAGTGGTGACTCTTCTTCCCCCTCACAAAATCTCACTCCCCTTTTTCAAAGGGAAGGATCTCAGTTGTATTCTTCTACACTTTCTCTCTTTCATAGCTCACCTTCTTCTTTGGCTACTTGCTCTAGCAATCTATGAATTTGATGAGACCTAAGCTTTGATAACCTTCCTTGGGCATATGTCCCAAGGGTTCTTCTTGGTTCATGCCTAAGTCCATCCATGAGATGGCATAGTTGATCCCACTACAAATAACCATGGCTAGGGCAACGATGTAACAGTGCATAATAGTGGTCCATGGCAGCGTCCAAGAGTTCATGATTTCGTTGCTTCCATCCTTGGATTTACTTCCATAAGTTAGACACTTGGGAGTACGTTTGGTACTTATCATTGAACAGTTTTAACATTGTACTCCACCTCCGAATGGATTCCGGTTCTAAGGATTGATACCAACTTTCAGCTTTTTTCACTAGTGTCCTTGGGAACAACTTCAGTTTTTGCTATTCGTTTTCTATGTTTTGCAAGGCACATGCATCATGGAATTCTTGTAAATGATTTTGAGGATTAGCATTGTATCCCCCTTCAAATCATGGGATGTTGTTCATGTCTAACCTCTTGATCCTACTATCCTTTTGGTGCTTTGTTGGAACTCTTATAGCCTCCGTTATGTCTAGCATGCTTCTAGTTGCGAGTAGGGGTTCTTGGTGATCATCTCATTCCTAGCATCTATGGTGTCTACATATTTTCCTACTCTCCCTTCTTCTATGCCTTGATTTCTTAGAGTGCCCTCATCCTCATTCTTAACTATCTTGTTGATGTCTTTCACTTCGTTTTTCCTTATCCTCATGATTAGTTTCCCTATGACTACTTCCGAACACTGAAGGAGAGGGTGAAGGTGAAGATGAAGGTGAAGAAGAAGGAGAACCATCTTCATGATGGTGTTTTCTACCTTCTCTTTGGTGGTCTTGGCCTCAATCGTGATCATAATTAAAATGCTTACCCTTATTGTGTATTCGTGTTCCCTCATTGAATACTTCGTGTTTGTGGGTATCAGAACCAGGGTTGTGCATAGTGGAGTGGAGGTTCTAATACACCACCTCTTGACCACTATTAGGAGGAGGAACATCATTTTGTGGGGAACCTGTTGAATCAAGTTCACCTTCCTCAATTTCGCTCAAAATGTGCAAAGTGTCATGGGGCCATTTACCCTTCAAGGATGTATGGTATCTCTCTTGTCACAAGTCCCTTTGACGTTGTGCTTCTATGGGATGATAGTCCCTTGTGTCATGGTCACATGCAACATATTCTGTGTATAAAAGCGGCATGCCTATTCATGTGAGAGCACAAAGAAGCATGTTGGGGATTGATCGGTCTGGAGGCAACACTATGTTACCCTCCAAGTCTCTCTAATGCAGTTGTTCATCTTGGTGGAGAATAAAGGTGAAATCGGGTACATACTCATTGGGATGAGTATATACCACACAAAATTGTTGAGGAACTAGTAGATCTTGGTTACATGTATTACGTCGCCGACTGCCTCTTGTGTTAGTCCTAGGCGATGAAGTGCTCTTGTGCAAAGAAGAAGACATCTTGTCCTGTTCGGTGTGCAATGTACCGTTGTCTTGTCTTTCTTTAATTAACCCTAAGGATTTGTTCTAACGTTCCAATAATATGAATGATTTCCTATGTTCTACGTAGTGCACAAACAACTAAGTCCCTGGCAACAACACCAATGATGAGTGGCAAGGTGCCCCTACACTCAACCATATGAATACGAGTATTTCATGCATGATTTGGTTGAACTCCAAGGACTAAGTGCTTATACATCTTAATGGAACACTCAGGGTTAATCAATTGTTATCTTCCCAAACTTACTTGTATTGTCATGGTTGTATGGTTAAGTAAGCTTGAGGTATATGATTTTTATAGCTTTTATCTTTTTTATGTCTTCTGCTAATAAAGGAGAGGGAGAGAGAACTAAGTGGCTAACTTACATTAACTATTTATTAACTAGTTTCTAAATGTTCCTAACACCATTATTTGTTCCCACTTGTCGTACACATCCTGAACTAGTGCAACACTATTGGAATTACCAAACGCTAATCATTATTGGGTTACCAAGTGCTACACGCATGCTTGAAGCAGTTGTACTGAGTGTATTTAACTAAGGGGGTTGAAGGTTGAGAGAGATATTAATTAACTAGGAAAGCATTAAACTATCATTAATTACTAATTATCTTAATTCTGTATGCTCCAAGGTTTATCATAAAGTTCATCTTTATTACCGTACACAAAATCGTGCTCAGGTACAAATTGTTTGAATAAAGATCTGTTCACTCTATGACTCCTACTATAGGCACACAAAAATAATTCTAACTCTAGAACGACTAAACTGCAAGAATCTAGCTAAGGATCTAAGCGTAACTGCCTTGCAACCAAGTGCACCACCTCTTATTTATAGAAGATGAGGTAGGACGCGATATCACGTGGTGGATGCGATATCACGTACGCAATATCACGGCTCATCAATAACTCAACGTTACTTAGTAGAATTGAACCAATGACCTAGGGTTAGACCAAGACTAACACCAATAGGCTAACACCTCATTGTTAAGTAACAACACATTGCCTACGTAATACTTATTAGATAATGATTATTAGCAGTATCACTGTTTCTTAAAAAGAAAATAGGAAAGGAAGGAAAATACTCTTGTAGGAAGAGTGGATGATTGCATGGGAAGGGAATGTTGTTAGAACTAAAACTAGATGACTATATGTACCCACAAACAATGAGGTGTTAGCCTAATGATAGGACTCTTGACTTAAAAGCTCCAAGTTATAGGTTCAATTTTAGTAGGTAATGCTAAGTTATAAAGTGCTAATTTAATTATATATCTTGGGGGTGTACCTATATGATAATTATTTTGGGGGTTCCAACACCCTTCTCCCTTCCTCTGCCTCTCCTCCTCCCCCACACCAAACCCCCATCCCCACCTCCCCACACCCTTGCCCCCTTCCCCCCAACCCACCCAACCCCCCTCCTCTACCCCTTGCCTAGGCAACTATATGTACCCCCACATAATGAGGCTTAAAGGTAAGACTCTTGACTTGGAAGCTTCAAGTTATGGGTTCAATTTTAGTAAGTAATGCTAAGTTATAATATTCTAATTTAACTATATGTATTAGGGGTAAATATTGTTAAAAAAAGTTTAGAGTTTTGACGCTACCTCCCTCTTAACTATATTTACCCCTAAGACATATAGCCAACACAAAACTTAAGTAGAACTTTTATATCTTAGTGTTATCCATTAGAATCAAACCCACAACTCTTAAGTTTCTAAATCAAGAGTCTTACCACTAAGCTAGCATCTCATTGTTAAGGGTGGATGGGAAATAGTTATCATTGGAGTTTGAGAGATGTTAGATCCAAAAAGAATAATAGTAAGAAAAAAATTCAACATGCATCATATGCTTAATCACCAAGCAAAAAACACCAAAAATAACAAGGAAAAATTTTCCAATTTTAGGATATCTACTTAGCTGTACAACCTTATAATTGATGCTTTCAAAAATCAAGAGTTGAAAATTAATCGCTACTAAGAAGGATGGTCCTAGTCTTAACAATATCTATATCTCTTTCAATATTTGTGCTTGAACTTAAAATAACAAAAGGATTCAAGGTAACAATAAAGAGCTTAGTGAAATACGAACATTTGTAGGAAAAGAAGTTCCAATAGAATATGATGTCGCATGTTGTCTATCAAAATTTACCTTATGTTGAGAATCTTTGCCATTTTTTATAGCTCAGTTGTCTATGAAAGTTTTAATCTTTGTGCTAATAATATTCTTGTTAGATAAGAAAAAATTTTCCTTAAGAGTTATTTGTTAATACTTTTAGTAGTAAAAGTTTAAAGTATTCATAAAATATTCTATCTCCTTTGGTTTATTTATTGCCATTTGATTTATTTTATCATTGACATTAACTTGTTTGTTTATATTTCCAAATTCAAATTTTTTTTTTGTATTGTCAACTTCAACATGCTTTTTTTTCTCACCATCATTTTTCTTGAGTAGAAAAAGACAAACATTAAATCAATATTGTTCATGATGATAAAAATTACAAGAATTAGGAAGATTATAATATGTAATTGGTTAAAAGTAAGCCTTTCTATTTGCTTGTAATACCTATCCCCTTTTATATTTAAGAAGATTAATTTCAACAAAATAAAAATATCTAAAAGAACCAAATAGTGTGGAAATATATTCCATATGATTAATGTGACTAAGAAGACTAACAATGGTATGCTCAACTTTTTGAACAATCAATGAAAGATTAAATAGCTTGACAAAACATAATATTTTAAAATATTCTTTAGCTTGTGTATAAAAATTTGGTGTTCATTTTCAAATAATCAACATGGCATGCTTATGTATAAATGATCTTATATCTAAGGCATGCTACAATTTTTAACCATCACTTAGCTCAACAAGCATAAAAGAAACAAGAATAGTACTTGATATGAATGACAAAAATGTTACATTTTTGCATGATATCATTTAATTGCAAAGAAAAATTTTGATTACAAGGTAGGTAACCCAAAATTTCAATTAACATATATTATGATGTAAGATCAACAATTAATGATTCATACATATCATTGGGAAGAACAAAATTAGACATCTTATTTGCATCAACCTGACTCAAAGAATGCATCACAAATTTGTTTTTGCCAACTAATAAATCTGTATTATGAGAATGAACATCAAAAATTTGGCTGATGAAATTACATCTAATCAACTTGAACAAAAAGAAGAAAAAGAAGAAGCCAAAAAAACTTATCATTCTCATAGTGCCTTTATCCCATCTATGTAGGTTATATGGATAAATAGGATTAAAGACAGTACTTAAATCAATATTTCAGGAGGGGTGGGTGGTTGGTCAACACTAAAAATAAAATATATTATAAAGAAAAAAATTAGATTATATTCATAAAGAAGCAACAAAGAGAGGTGAAACTCTAGCAAAACATAAAAGGTACGGACCAACAATTTTGGAGATGTCTTTTCAAGTTTTCATCCTTACATCGAATCTTGAAAAACTTCCCTCTAAGTAAAAAAAGGATTAGACCTTGCCTTCTTTTAGAAGTATCCTTTTGGGTTTTCACTTCCTCCTTAAATTAAATGGTAAATCCTAAAAAACAACTAGCATCATCATGAATTCACTATTTTTTTATTTTGGAAATTCAAGCCCCTTTTAAGATGACATAATTTAAAAGCTTGATACAATAAGGTGTTAGTTAATTTCTTATCCTAACACATATAGTTAGCACTATACATAGGTAAAACTTAGATCAAATACAACTCTTGCAATTCTTTAGAAAACACTTTTTCTCCACATGTCCTTCTTTGAGTATTTAATCCCAAAGCTTTGTATTACAATGAGTTACCAACCCATATCCAAAAAAGATATGACTAGATTAAAACTTCAAGTGAGAATATGTACCAAAACATTTGGTTTGTAACATGGATTTATGGTTAATTATATAATATTAAATTAAAATTAAAATTAAAATTATGATTGGTAAAAGTAAAATGGAATATATGGAATATACTTTTAGTGGTAAAGCTAGTAATGAAGAAATGAAATTTAGAACTCAAAATGAAGAACTTTCTGAGTAGATGGTGATACTAGGGCAAGATTGAATTTCATGTAGCTAGGTTAACCACCTATAGTTAACTAGTGATCTAGTTCTAAGTGGATGGTGATATTATGACAAGATTAAATTTTATGTGGTTAGGTTAACCACAGGTGGTTAACTAGTCATCATGTGTAATGCATAAAGGTTGGTCAATTTTAATGAAACACCATCATTTTTTGCAACAAATTGCTATAGTGAATCTTGAAGGAGTCATTGAAAAGTGAAATTTACTTAATTTTGAAAATGAAAAGGCACCAACATTCTATTTCTTCCTTCTTACCTCTTTGCAGGTTGTAGCTTTCCTCTTTGTTTTCTTTGGGAGTCTCTTTCTAACAACAAGATGCAAAAATAAAACGCAATTTGAAGGAATATAGCATAATTACATAAAAATAGAACACATTTTCACATTCTTTGGCTAACAAGGATATCTCATCATAACTCTAGATTTTATTAGCCTTACTATGACTATTTCATAAATGTGTGCAGTTTTGTCAACATTTTGGTTTACTACCTATAATAAGAAAGTGTGATACTTCCATAGCACACACACCGCCGCCTCCCCCACCTTTAAAAAAAAACAAAAAAAAAACACACACACACACACACACAACAAAAACAACAACAACATTATTTTGGAATTGATGGAATAAGATATTATTGTAGGTGATGTAGAATAGCAAAAAGTGTCCAAGATGTAACATGGTTCTCATATTTCCATCTTATGTTGAAACCAATTCTTTGGCTCACATTTAATTGGTATTAGAAACTAACGAATAATTAAATTGCAATCCATAGTCAAGTTTCAAAGGGCTTCCTTTTTTATTAGTATAGTTTTGATAGAAATATTTGTGCAAATGCATTACTTTCAAACAGAACAAATTGATGGGGAAAGAAAAATTGTTGAGATTGATGAATCTTTGTTTGGTGGAAGAAAATACGATTGAGGATTTGTAAGGAAGTAGCAATGGATCTTTGGTGGCATTGAGAGAAGTTCCAATAATGTTTTTCTAATGGTTGTTGCTGATAAGAAGAAAGAAATGCTCATGAATTGCATCTATAAGTAGAATAAGCCAAACACAATAATCTACAATGAGATGTATAAGGGTTATGACATAGAATGACTTAATCAATTACAATATTAGCATGCCTAGGTAAATCATAGCCTTCATTTTAGAGATCTCAACATAGAGTTACTATGAATTAATGAAATTAGAAACATGAACTTAGAAACATGGATGTGAGGGAAGGGTCGGGATGGGGGTGTGTTGGGATTGAATGAGTTCTAAACAAATTTAAATGTAAAAGAAATACTAAAAATACAAGCACAAATAAAAACATACTCGCTGAGATGCGCAATATAGTTCACCACTTGTATATTGGCTAAACCAAATAATACTGATAAAGGATACTATGGTGGTAGATCCTTAGATGGTCCATACTCCACATAGGATAATTAATGAATTTTCAAGCTTGGTATCACATAGGAGCCTCACAAGGTTGAAAGCAAATATGGTGCTCTCATACGACACACCAACAACCCCATAGGAAGAAACACAAACAATTGGCCACCTAAGTGAAAACACCTTAGAACAAAACAAAATCTCAAACACTTGGCCATCCAAGTGAGCAACCTTTCATGACAAATAAAGGAAGTGAATCTTTCCTTAGAGATAATCTAAGCTCCTTGGAGCAATAAGATAAATACAAGAGGAGAGTGTAAAGAATGATCTCAATTTAATATATAGAATAGATGTAATGCTAGGACATAATAAATAAAAATGATAAAGTCATAGTCTAAGGAATGTAATAGGAATTACAACCAATGATTAAAACAATTAATCTACAATGCATTCTAACCCTCGCTAAAAGTGCAAGTAATGATGGTGCAACTTCCCAAGTAATCCAACAAACAAACCTTGATTCTAATGCCAATTCCAAGGAAAAATGATGTGTAAGAGCTAATGTATGTAGTTGCATATTCCAAATCCAAGAAAGCATTGGTTTAAAAGAAGATTGGAGAAGAAGTTTTTATAGATGATCTGCCCAAGATCTTTTCGAGCCACTTCGAGTTCAATTGGAGTGAATAAAAAAGCTACAATGATTTTTTTTTATTTTGATCAATAACTACCTTGGCCATCCTATTTGAAGCTTGGATGTTTAATCTATAATTATTATGTATTTGAATGGGACATGTTAAGAAAAGTTTTAACATTCAAGATTAGCTAGGATGTCCTAACTTGGTACATCTAGTTTCCATGTGGGATGTCTACCCTATACTAGAACTCCTACTTGAACTTTTCTAAGCCTTAATTATTATGTCCACACTTCATCCTATAATTGAGTCTAAGAAAAGAGATATCTAGGCTCTCACAAACTCGCTTCCTTGCATTTTGACTTGTTCAAGTGATCTTGAATTAGCATCTTGTGGTCTATAACTCTCGAACTTAGTTCATACCTTACCAAGATATGCATGCATGCATAATGAAGAAGGCATACTTCTCCATTTTCTAGTTTTGGCTCATCAAAACATGGAATTGGTCAATGATCTCTCCCATTTTTGGTGAGATTCATAGCAATCAAAAACATCCAATAATGTATAAAATTCAAATCTTGTTAACAAAAAAGAGTAATATCATTAACAAAAGCATTAAGGAGCCCAAAACTTCATACAATCATCATAACCAAATATGACAAAACATTAAGTTCATCAAACATAAAGTGTAACATGAAATGGAAACGTAAAATCGTAAGTACATGAAAACATAGATATGTGGGCACTAAACATAGAGCCCATGATCATAGTTTTCAAACTCTCTTCCTCATTTTTAGATAGCATCCAAAAAGATGGAAAGATACTCATATGTGTTGAGTTTTAATCCTTCTAGTCCATTGGCTTGTACTCTTGCTCCTTCTTATCATCAATACTGGGAGAGTTCTACTCATCCTTTGAACAACTATCTCCTCAATCACAAGTATTTGTCACTGTCAAGGTTGAAGCTGCTTTTAAAATGAGAGCTTCAAAGAAAATTGAAGAGTTGAATCCATAACATGATGAAAGTGGGACCAATTAAGTGACGGGTGTTTTTGTTAGGTCTTTGGTATGGGAGGACCAGAGGAATTATCCATGGTACTTTAGATGATGGGATCATTAGTGGTAAATTGACATTTGAGAGATTACTCCCCATCCACACGTACCTCTTGAGAAACATAGCCATATGAGCTATGAGGCTAATCCTCATAGTCCATGATGAGTGGCGAGGTACCCCTATGCTCAACCATACAAATACAAGCATTTCACACATGATCTGGTCAAATTCCAAGGACTAAGTGCTTATGTACCCTTGTGGAACAAGGATGGGTTGGTTGATCATTGTCTTTCCAAGCTTACCTATATGTCATGATTGTATGGTTAAGTAAGCTTGAGGCATATGATTTTTATAGCTTTTATGTTTTTATGTCTTGAGCTAGTAGGGAAGGAGAGAGGTAACTACGTGACTAATTTAACTTAACTACTCATTAACTAAATTCTAACTAATCCTAACACTAGCATCTGTTCCACTTGCTATACACATCCTAAACCAGTGCAACACTACTAGGATTACCAAATGCTAATCGTTACTAGGTTACCAAGTATTACACGCATGCTCAAAGCGGTCATGCTTGTGTAATTTAACAATTTTCTTAATTGATCAAAATGAATTGCTGTGCTAATAACAGAAATGTAAAGTGCATAAAATAAAATAAATGCATAATAAAATAAAATAAAATAAATGCGTATGAAAACAAATCTCAAGTGCTGCAAGGATGAATCAAAGAGCTCATCTTTATTGTTGTACACAAGGTGTACTCAGGTACACAATGCTCGAGTAAAGATCCATCCATACTTAGACCTCCTGTTGCAAGCACTTGAAAAATACTCTAACTTTCAAATAGACTACAAGAGTTTTGCTACTTGACTGCTAAAAGACTTCTCCCCAATTGTGTGCCTAGGCACTGTATTTATAGGCTTGGGAGCAACTACTCTAATAATTAGAGTAACTGCTCTAATAATTAGAATAACTGCTGAAGTAACCGCTAGAGTAACCTCTCTAATAATTAGAATAACTGCTAGAGTAACCACTAGAGTAACCACTCTAATAATTAGAGTAATTACTCTCATCATACCCCCATGACTGAATGAAAACCCATCCTCAAGTATAGAAGAAAAGAAACAAGTTCTTTACAAAATATTGGGAAGGTATGAGATTATTGACTAACTGACAACTGACGGTGGAATGGGATGATAGACTCAACGTGTCCAATGAACAGATTAATAAGCATATTACAACATTAGTGTTCATGATCATTGTTGTGAACACTTGTACATAAATGACATCGAAGCCTTTATTTGACATCTTGTAGAGAAAGAGAGAGAAAGAAAATGAAGTGTGTTGCCGCTAATGCTAAGATTGCGCCTTCTGTTGTTTATCCATAGCCATGCCACCAGACTTGCTCCTTTCATAAATGCTCGAATTCTGATCCATCTTGAGTGCTTCCTCCAAGCCCAGTCCATTGTTTGTATGATCACCATTTGCACACACAACATAATCACAAATGAGCAAGGATAGATAAACCACAATGCAATTGATACCTTACCTCGATATGAAGCGCATTGGTTGAGTTGTGGTTATGGCAGAAACTGGTTCAGAGATTTATCATAGGGGACTACTCAAGTGTAGGGGTTAGGTGAACAGTAAAATGGAGAAAATTGAAAAATTTTTGCCAGGGCCCCCATGACTAAGAGCAAACCTCCAGTAGCAATAAGATGGAAAAATATGAGGAACAAGAAATATGGGAAAAAATAACAACAACAACGCCAATAAAATGGATGTCATGGGTGGGGATGAAACAAGAGATGATTGATTGTAGGAAATGTTTAAGGAAAAGAACTTCACAATTGCACTAAAAAGGAATGCCAGTGAGTCCTCCCCAAAGCAGGTTCATGCCTTTTATGCCATGACAAACCCACAAACCAAAGAGTTTTTAGGCTTTAGGAATGTCATTTGGAAGCAAGAGTTAAAAACTTACCCATAAAAATTCACCAAAGAAAAACAATGCATCAACCTAGAACAGACTAATGATAAAATTGAAAATGAGGTAGAAAATGGGAAGAAAGATGGAGCGGAGAGAATGGAATGGAATCCCAAGAACAAGGTTGTGTAAAGCCCCTTATGTATTTCATGGTTAAGATGACTAAGTAGAACTTCATTTGAAATCCAGACTCAAACCAACCACATTCAATGACCTCACATCAATACACCTGGCCAATCCATACTCTTGAAGCAACAAGAATACCTTCACAAAGAGTGAATTCTCACCTTTTTCTCTTTTCTCTCTTTTTTCTGATGTTTATGGATGAGAACCACATCATGCAAAGACTTATTTTTATTCACTCAACTTCTTGATATTTGAACAATGTCAGAATGGTGGAAAACCCAAGAAAAAACATCCAAGCACCTAAGAGAATGGCCAATACCAATGCATCAAATCCCCTTGAAGTCACATCCTTTTCATCCTTTGAGTCTTTCCTTGGTTTGAAAAATACCCAGCCACCAATTCATTAACAAATTTACTTAGAAAAAGGGGACTATATAGTAACAAGCCAAAGGAGACAATAGAGTTGTATGGATGAGTGGACAGTGTGGACTCATTGCTTGTTTTACCAAAAGAACCATACCTTAATATTAGCATCATAATTCAAAGGTAAAAACAAAACATTAGTAATCAATATGATATAATTCAATCCACCATCATGAGCACTTATTAGATGATGAATACAAGTAAATCAAGCAAACAAAGAAAAAATAAAAACATGAATAATGGTGTAAAACAAAAATAAGAAAAGTTGAAAGAATGTGTAAAACAAAAATTCAAAAAGAACTCAGGGCCTAGAATGGTTAGTATAGGTGGTCATCTCCCCCATGACTAAGTTGGAAGGAGGAGATCCGAAATAGTGAGTAGGGTTGTCCATCAAGAGAGGTAGCATGTGTACTAGCTATCCTAAGCTCTTGGAAAGGTTTGGTTTGTTGCACATTAACCAAAAGTTTCTTATAATAGCTCTTAGGTTTGTATATTGTCATGGCCCTTCAAGGAAAAGTTGCATAAATAATATAAGGTCCTTCCCATAGTGTTTAAAATTTAGTACGTTGTGGTGGCACATGTGTGGGATTCCAGTGGAGAACCTAAACTTGCTAATGGTTCTTGTCAATGTCTTCATAATCTCCCTGTTGGTGACTTCTGCTTGATTGTTTGCTTGGGGGTGATCTGGTGTAGTCAATTTACCCCTAAGCATTGCATTAATTTCTGAAAAGTTGCACCTGTGAAGTGTGTACGATTGTCTGAAATAAGTGGACGTGGCACACCAAACCTATTTATGATTTGTTGTTGAACAAATCCTGTAGCTGTAGATGATGTACAATCTTTAACAGCAGTTGCTTCAGTCCATTTTATTAGGTAATCAACAGCAACAATAATATAAGATTTTTCATTGGACATTGGTGTAATCGGCCCCATAAAATCAATTCCCCAAATGTTGAAGGGTTCTAACATTTGAATCCATTGTTTTGGATCCTCCATTCCAATAATCATTCCCCCATCACATTGACAATGCTCACAAGATTGGACATGACGATGGGCATCCCGAAACAATGTAGGTCAATAATATCATGTAAGTAGGATCTTGATGGCCGTTCATCTCCCAGCATAATGATCCCCACAAGGACCCTCATGAGCATCTTGGAGAACTCGCAGTTGATCTATATCGAGAACACACCATCAAACCAAGCCATCGAGACACACTTTGTAAAGTTGCCCATTGATCTCCATAAAGTACTTGGCTTGATAAAGAGATTGTTGTTTCTTCTTAAGGTTTAACTCTTGTGGTGTTTGTTGGGTGAGGAGATAGGTAAGAATGCTACTATACCAGTTTGTCTCCATGGGTGATTGATTATTCACTACACTAGAAAAGAGGAATTCATCAGGGAAATGATCAAAAATTGGATACTCATCCTCTTTGTTGTCCCATCACAATCAACATAAATGATCAGCAACTACATTCTCGGTGCCCTTGCAATCGATCATCATTAAATCAAACTCTTGTAAGATTACAAGACATCATATGATACAAGGGATTACCATTGACTTATTCATGAGGAGCCAAATTGCACTATGATCTATATGTATATATACTTTATATCTCAATACATAGTGTCTAAACTTTTCTAGTGCAAACACTATAGCCATTAATTATTCCTTTGTGGTAGTGTGGTTAAGTTGTGCACTAGCAATACTTCAAATTTCATAGTGGATGTAATAAGGATGCTTTTGATCATCTAATTGTGTAAGTACAGCTCCTAAGGCATAGTTGGATGCATCAATCATGATATGAAATGGTTTGGACTAGTCAGGAGCTTGTAGAATTGGTATTTCTACTAGCTTTTGTTTTAGAGTTTGAAAAGCTAATTCGCATTCCCTGGTCCACTTGAAAGGTACGTCCTTTTTCATTAATTCCACCAATGGTTTGGAAACCTTTGAAAATTTCTCAATAAATCTCCTATAGT
>MNCI01037200.1:21719-48468 GCA_015680685.1 Gnetum montanum | reverse complement strand
TATAAAGAGTGATGGTCTATTAGCCTACCTATTATGGAGTCAAGTGATATTAACTCTTACATTTTTAGTACAATATTGTAGTAAATGTTGAGAGACAAAGTGGAATCATCTATGGTTATATCAACCCTATAAACCTTCTTCAAAATAAAGTTAGGATCTCCAAAAAAAATAGTAGAAAAACTATCTGGTAAAAAAAAAGTTTGAAAATATTTCACTAAGAGAGTTCACTCATAATTGATGATCATTTAAAAAATCAACCCTATCAACCAATTAACCACATTGGGAGAAATGGTAATAACAATGCTACTTCCAAGTTTATTGAAATTGCTAGTCTTAGAATCCATTCCATAAATATTATAGAACAAAAGATTGAGAATGAAAGATAAGCCCACCACATCAAAATAGGATTAAAGTTGTGCCCTCCTCTGAAGCTTAAAATCAAACATCCTCTCTATATTAATGGAGATCTTTTGATGGGGTGCATACCTCTTCTTTTTTGGCTTTGATCTAAATGAGGATTTGTATTCCTCTTATTCTTGCTCAAAAGAAGAACCTTCTCATGTTTCTGCATCTTTTCTACTAGATTAGCTGCCCTAAAATCTCTTAGTGTTCTCCTTGGTTCTTACTATGATCTCTTCTTCTTGATGTCCTAGTTCATTCTCCTTCACTATCTTTGTGATTGATGTCTTGATCGTGAATGCAAATGAGGAATTTAAGGGCATATAGGGCTTTTATGCTTATTCCATTGTAGGAAAACCATGGTTTTTATTTTTCTATCTTGCATAGTTAGGGCATCCATGGTCAAAAGTGGGCCTTCCTAAGACCTTGCTTGGGACATCCCACATAAGTGTGGACATCACACCTAAGGAAACATGTTTATGAGTGGATGTTGGTGATGGGAAGTGAATGCCCAACCTGGAACAAGTTTAAATTTTTGGAGCATGTATTAGGATTCACATGCTTAAAAAATCTTCTTAATATCATAGCAAGGACATAAGGAATAAAAAATTACAATAAGTTTACCTCAACTTACCTAGTTGGGAATGGTCCCAACCTTGAGATGGTATAAAAGTGATGTAGGATGAGCTACTGCTTATCTAATCTTATGCTTCCAATTGATGTAGGTTCTTATTCCGTACTTTCCAAATGTGATTCCCTCCTTGCCTTAACTCTTGAGAGTGGGATGGAAAGTTTCTTACTCCATGTGACTTATTTTATTAGTGGGTTTTAAGAGCTTCCTCTAGATATCGATCTCTTCACCATGTGTTTTATAGTCAACAAAATGAGAAGCATCTTAAAATGTTACGTTCATAGTTAGACAATGGGCCATAATGTGGCCATCTTGATGGTAATGACAACAAATTATAGATCTAAAAAACCTTGTATAAAAAGAATGATAATACCTTTTTTGATGGACTTTCCTTAGTTTCATGTTGTTGAAGTAGCTTGAATTGATGGGTTTATGACCAAAAGCACTCTTTTCATTTGGGTTCTTCATTACTTAAGCATGTGGTTTAAGGAAGCCTTTTGAAAAGCAAATCTTTTAGCAGTTTCTTTCTTTCTCCATATTTTAATGTAGTTCCTCATTCTCCTTATTAAGTGAGGCATTCTTTGTTAAAAGTAAGGTGATTTTGATGAGATTTTCTTGAATTTGTTCTTTTGTTACTCTTGAAACTTAAATAACTTATTTAAGATAATTAGTTCATCCATCTTAACCTTAAGAACTGTGACTTTGTTTTTTAGATCTAGACATGCTTTTCTTTCATGCTCAAAATCTAACTCACATTAGTATATGTTACTCTTCAATTTAAGGCAAATTTGCTATAATTCAATAAAATTTTCTTTAATATATTTGTACCTTTCTTTTATGGTTCCTAGCTTTTCATCATCACTTTGATCTTCTTCCTCATCTTCATGTGATGGAGTGATGTTTGCAGTTGTTGTACAAGTAAGATGAAAGTTAGAGGTATCACCATTCTCCACCTCCATTTCACTTGCTTTATCATCATCCTCCCACATGCTTACTAAGAATTTTTCCTTTTCTTGCATCTTAGCCTCATCCTATAATCTTTTAGTACTAGGAAATTCTAAGGCAAGATATCATCATCCATAGAAAACCTAGAAATTAATGTTCAAAATAGTAAGGGAAGAGGATGGTTTATAGCCCTTACTCGAGAACTTCCCTCTTGATAATATTCCTTTTAGTCTCTTTCATTTCTCTCTAAGATAGCCAACAAGTATTCTACAAACTTTTCTAGTGAAAACGTAAGCTCACTATTATCAGTATCATTTCCATCAATGTACAATGATATCTGTATTTGTGGCTTTTCCCTCTCTCTTGGGATGCTTTGTTGGAACTTGAGGTTAGTGTAACTGAATTAGTCTTTGGTATACCTTCTTTTACTAGTGCCATCTCATAGATTGTGAGAGAACTTTGAAGTTTTTCAAACTTTAAGATGTCAAAATGTCTTACCTCTTCCATAGCCACTATCTTCCTTTTGTACTTTGATATTGTGCTACTTTGCTTTTGGAAAGTTCATAATTAGTTCCTCTAATGGAACTTACAAAATCATGTGTTCAATTAAAATATCATGATTCATCATACCCTCACGATTGAATGAAAACTTGTCCTCGAGTCAAACAAAATGAGAACAAGCCCAATTGATTACATAGTGGATACGTATGGGATTACTGACTGACTAGGAATTTATTCATGTCGCAGTGGAGAGATGAATACAAAAAAATTGGGACATAGACACAAAATTAAAAATAGATAAAATTTTGTTTGAACACATGTGGTTTTGGGTGGCGATGGTTCCTCCATGGGTCGCTTCCCCTTATCTTGTGCTCTAGGTTTTGGAATTTGATGGCTCTAAAGGAGTTCTTGGAGTTTTTCCTCTTCGATTCGGGGGTCTTGTGCCTTCTGTATGCCCATGGAAGTAGCGTAAGAGCTTGACAAGCTCACAAATGGTGAGGCTTACAATGACTTCCAAGAGGGATTGACTCCGGCTCGCTTGAAACTTCATGGTCCTTTGAATCAACTACTGCAGGATGTCGATTTGAGTGGTTCTGTGGCTGTTTGAGGTGTCTCTGCTTCACCAGGGCTCCCAGCATGAGTTGATTTGGTCCTAGCGTGTCCTTAGCGTGCATTTGGAGTGCTTTTTCCTAGGCATGAACAGTGTTCATGCTGATGAATAGTGGTCACTTTGGTGAATAGTGTTCACGCTGGTGAATAGTGATCACGTTGGACTCACGCTGCTAGTGTGACCTCAGCATGACTTCAGCATGCATGACCAAAAATGATGCATTTTATGTCAAAATTTCACCTTTAAGACTTGTTTTTGAAGTGTAACTACTGCCTGCCCTTGAGGATGACCTGCAAGCTAAATCTGAGCCTATTTATGCCTTGATCCAAGTCATTTTAGCAACTCACGCTAGACTCACACTGTCAGTGTGAGCTGGGCATGACTCCAACGTGACCTCAGCATGAGTGCTGAAAATGGTGTATTTTCAGGCATGAAATCAAAATTCTGAGGGCTGGGACCTGGAGCAATCATCAGTGGACCTCGAGGGGGCCTTGTACCCTAGAAATCATGCCATTTTAACACTATTTTGAGGCTATTTTGAGTTACTCACGCTGGACTCACGCTACCAGCGTGACCTGGGCATGACCTTAGCATGAGTAGTAAGATTTGTGCGATTTTGACTTGAAACCTTGGGTTCTGGATGCTGAAACTTGGAGTAGTCATTAGTGGGCCCTAAGGGGGCCTTGCACTTTCTAAGTTAGACCATTTTGACTCGGTTTTAAGGCTCTTGGAGTTGCTCACTCTGAGGACAAGCTAGCTTGACAAGCCGAGTGTGAGTTCCATGCCTTAGTCAAATTTTTTCCCCCCAAAACTCAAGAGGCTCTGAATTGTTCTCGTTTCAAAGTGCTAGGCCAAAATTAATGGTGTTTCATCGATCCCTCTTTGTTGACATCTGGAGGAATCCACCCAAGAGGCGTCAACAAAGAAGTGCAAAACACCATGAACAAAAAAGCATCAAACATTAACCATCGGCCCTTGGCTGGGTGTCATCGCACCATTTTCAAAAGTACATGGGATCGGGGAAATGTAGTTTAAGATGCAAGGGGATTGGTTGTAACTGGGGAAATCAAGAGTTGATCGAGGGATATGATTATCATTGGGATTATGAGATAGGAATGCTCTCATGTGAACAAGCTATATCTTTGGTCTTTATCAATAGCCAACATTTAGCAGACTCAGAGCCAAGACATAGGAGGTGCGTTCTTTGGAGAAACAGAACCCTTGTATCATGTTTAAGGGAGCTCATTGTGAACATCCAAAGCCACGCGATGATGTGCAACATGACCATTTGAGATACAAGTGTTTTTCCAAGACAATCACCTTCTCGCCCAGGGCTTATATGAGAAGAGCCAATGATCTTTGGTCTATGATGTCAACGAGGTCATGAAGACCTTTTCCAAGCATTTTTCTCTTTAACCTTCTTTTTTTTTGTGTGTTCATCTTTTTTTTTGTTTTTGTTTTTTGTTTTCTTTTTAGTGTTTTCTTTTCTTGTTCTTTTTGGTCTTTTTGAAAGAGCTTGCTTTTTGTGCTGTGCTTGTGTTTGAGCACTAGCATTTTGTGTCATGCATTATGTACTGTGTTTTGCATTATGACTGCTGAGGGAGTTATAGTGTGCAACAGTGTATTAAGAACTTCGGGTGAGTAGAATACAATGTATCTAGAGGATGTAATTGAATAGGATAAAGGGGCATGATGGGGAATAGGGAATGTATTAGGAGCCAACGATGTACTTATGAATGGATTGATTAACTTGGTTGAGTGCGTCAAGAAGAATGTGATACCCTATCATCATGATGAAGTGCATCTGTGCATGAATGCTTCAAGCGTGTCATCCTACAAACACAACTCCAAGGGGACAAGAAAACCACAAATGATTCAGTTAACTAAACACTTTAAACTTGAATGTAGCCAACGGAATGGAGCCATCATGTGGAGTTTCAAGGTAAAAAAAATCTTGAACAACATCAGTTTCATCTAGGTCTATGTGACAAATCATGCGACAGGTTTTTGGTGAGCACATACAGCTGACTGCAGCAACATGTCTGTTCAAATAACGCTAGGTTGTTGATGATGTCACCAGTTTATAGTCTTAGCAAACTATTGTGGATTAGTTTCACGTCATAACCCTTTGGACGTCGCCAATTTATTGTCGTAGCGGATGGTGCAGTGCTAGTTTATAGTCATAGTAGACTATGAAGAGGCAAGCTATTTTATAGTCTTAGTGGACACTGGTGGACAAGCGTGGCAGTTTAGTGTCATACCGGATAGAGCTTTGTAGTGTCAGTTTACTGTCATGACGCCAAGACATTCTGTGGTATCAATTTTAAGTCATGATGCTAGGAATTTTCTGTGGTATTAGTTTTAAGTCATGATGCTAGGACTTTTCTATGGTATCAGTTTTAAGTCATGATGCCAGGACATGGTGCTTACCTTGCTTGTGTAAGGTGTGATGTTGCATGCATGGTCATGCTGTGTGTCTGCAAGATCCTGCAAAAATCAACTAGGAAGAAAAAAACATCAAGTGACACCTGTTGTACATAGAGTTAGAATGTATGAATGAAAGAAAAGAAATGCAAAAAAGTGATAGTTCTAGGCCATTCTGGGCCGTAGGCTAGTTTAAGGCCTTTTCAGGACATTGTTAGTTTAACGTCATTTCGGACATGGGATAGTTTAACGTCATTTTGAATAGAGGTTGTGAAGGCCTATTGGGTGGATGGGGCATTGTCACCACATATGATGGTCTCCCTCCCTTTGTGGAGGAAGTGGAGTTCTTGGTGGATGGAAGATGACACTGCGCATGACCTAGCTAGCCAGGGGCGTCCTAGGATCATGTTGTAGTCTGGCATCTTGTCGACGACTGTAAAGTTTGCAAATGTGGGGTGCTGGTCTCCTATTGTGAAGGCAATGTGGATTGTGCCTTTAATGGCTACGCGTGCTTCATCGAAGGAGTTTAGAGACTCGATTTCGGTCGGTTGAATGTTGTATGTTAGGCCTAGTTGTTCGACGACGAAGTGTGCAACAATGTTTTCTGCTGCACCATCATCGATGTGTACTCTGCGTACTATGTATTTTCTGATGCTTACACTAATGTTCAACAGTGCATGTGTGACCTCCCCTTGTTTGGGGTTGATCTTGACATCATTTTTGCGAAAGGTTAGAGTCGTTGTGTTTGTATCTTGTGGTACAAGGGATGTAATGGCTTCGTGAATGGCATCTTCAGTTGGAGACATGTTTTCTATAGCAAGGATGTAGGCAAGCACGTGTGCTAGTGCTTAGCGATGCTTTGATGATGTTAAGACAAGGTTGAGCAAGGTAGGCATTACATTCTTATGTTTTAATGCATTATGTGTATGGGATAGTACATCTATGAGGTTGTCGTTTATGTTTGTTGTGGTGGGAGCCTCCTCTATTGTGTTAGCCATAATGTAGAGCTCTTGTGGAGGGGCAATGCATAAGGGTTGTTGTTTCATGACCCTAGGGGTAGAGCTAGGGCTGATTTATGGTTTAGGCGTTGGTGACTTGGGTTGCCACTGCTTGTATGTGACCAAGTTGCTGGAACTTGGACTTGGTGTGGATGTCACTGGAGCAACTTGTGTGTTTAACGTCATGATGGATGGTGGCTGACAGTTTAACGTCGTACTAGACAGGTTGTTAGATGTTGTCCTTATGATGAAGGGTCTCTTGTTTCTGGAAGTCGTTGAAGGTACGGGACTGCTAGGTTCCACTACGTTGAGCAATCCTTTCTTTGCCATTCTTTGTAAATCATTTTGCAAAGTTCGACAAGTGTCTGTGTCATGTCCAAGCATTTGGTGGTAGTGGCAGTATGCACTTAAGTCAAAATGTTATGGGACACATGTGTTGTATGTTGTAGTGGGATGACTTGCCAATTCACAGTGTTTCTGGTTGCATATGTAGGCATCATCTGACATGAGTTTGCATTAGACCAAACCAGTGTTGAGGAGCTGTTCTAGCACTTTGGAAGGTTTTCCCTGCAAGGGTATGTGTTTGTGTTGGGTGCGCTCATGTCTAGGAGTGGCTTGTGTGGCGGTGCCAAAGCTAGAGTTGGCAGCTTGAGGTGTTGAGGCCACAGGCTTGTTGGTTGCATGTGTTGGCATGGTGATTGTTGCGATTGTTGCATTTGATGTTGCTTGTGTATCCTGCACTATTTGTGTTGTTTGTGTTGGTTGCAGTTGTTGCATTTTTTGTTGTTTGTGTTGTTGTGCATGTTGTTGTTTTTTGTGTTGGCTCCTGTAGGCCAAGTAGGATGGGTCATTACTTGCTCTTACTGCCTCTTCAATGCTCTTTGCTTGGTCAAAGGCCTGGGTAAGAGACTTTGGGGCCTGGTAGAGTAGTTTGGACTTGATGAAGTCATTGACTACACCCTTGAAGATTGCCAGGATATGTGTCTCTGCGATCGGCTCATGTATTTCATTGGCTGTGGCATTCCATCACTAGAGAAAGGGTAGTATGGGCTCCAGGGGTCCTTGTCTGATGTGGAGGATCTTGTCAATTGTCACTTTAGGTTTGATGTTATATCTGAAGCGTGTCACAAACTAGCGTATGAGGTCCTCGAGGGATGCCATGGAAGCTCAAGGTAGGGCACGGTACCAATTTAGAGCTTTGCCAGTGAGCGACAGGGGAAAGAGGCGTAGAATGGCATGTGGCCAGAAATGCAACGTGATGGCTTATGTGTAGAATGTGATGATATGTGCATTAGGGTCACTATGACCATTGTATTTTTTCAGAAGTGGCAACGAATTGCCCACGGGTAGTGTAATGAGTGGGACCGTAGGACAAATCAGATCGTCACCGTAAAATTCCACCACCTTGGGTGTGTCTGAGGAGGTAGCCTTAAGCTGGTTGATTTTCTCTGTCAAAGTCTGGATGAGTTGGGACACTTGTTCCCAACTCATAGATTCACCAGCCGGTTGTGTTGATTGGACTCGCATAGGTTGTGCGATGAAGGGTTGGATCACCAGTTGTGGGCTTTGCAAGTTTAATGTCATGGCAGATGGTTGTTGGTAGTTTAACGTCACACCGAACGTGTGTTGGTAGTTTAAGGTCATACTGGGCCATGGATAGTTTAACTTCATCTCAGATGGATGATGAGTAGGTGCCTGAGGCACTGGCGAAATAGGCATGGCACATGTGGCACCTGCGTAAATGTTGGGTTGAGGTTGGGGAGGTTAGGGCATGGCCCCAACATAGGCATAAGGTGCTTGTGTTGCTTGGGGCTGGGCCCCATCATATGTACAAGGTGTTTGGATTGTTTGGGGCTGGGCCCTAGTGTGTGTAGACTATGAAGCGAATACCTTGGACATATGCTCCAAATGTTGTGATTGTTGTGAGAAGGCAAGGCCCCAAGGGCTGTTAGGTTCGGGCAGGGCCGCGAACTTGTACTCGTACTTAGATGGTGATCTCGAGTAAGAAGAAGTCATCTTAGAATCGTTGTGTTGTGTGTATTTCATGTATTGGATGAGGTGATCCATGTTAGTGGCAGTTGGTACTTAGACTGGCTTGAAGTTAGGTGCGAATTGATGTGAATTCAGCTTTGAAACAGATGCGTTTTGTGTGTTTTTGTTGAAAAAACACTGTAGGGGTACTGTAGAAATACTGTAGTGGCACTGTAGCAGCATGAGCACTATAGCAACCACAAAACACTGTAGCAGCGTAAGGTTACTATAGCAAGCAAAGGTCACGCTGGAGCGTGAGCACAACATGAGCATTGTAGCAACCGTAAACACTATAGCAGTGTAAGGTTACTATAGCAAGCAGAGGTCACACTGGAGCATGAGCACAACGTGAGCATTGTAGCAACCAAAAAACAATGTAGTAGCGTAAGGTTACTATAGCAAGTGGAGGTCACATTGGCAACGTGAGTGCAGTGTGAGTACGTCAAGCTGGGCATGTGTAAGCTAGCTTAACAAGGTAAGATTTAGTTTCAACACTTGGTCTATGCAACATTTGGACAGGTAGTGTGATCAGGGTTTTGATTAAATGGTAAACATGTTCGGCCCTCCTTCTTGCACCAATTTCTGTACTATCCGAAATCGTTGGCATAAGGCTGGAGGAAAAATGAACGCCGAAAGATCTCTGGAGAGATACAGCTGACCCTACCTTCACGCGAGGGCAAGCTGGAGAAAATGAAGGTAGAGTGCCTTGGATAGTCTGCACGCAAATCAACCAAGGACTTCCCCAAGCGTAAGCTATGGCTAGTGCTGGGGTTATCGTAAATGGTGTAAAAAGAATGTAAACGAAATGTGAATAGCAACACAAAATGTAAACAGAGCGCAGAGCGTAAACAGAGACTGAATTGTAAACGAAGCGTAAACAAAGCTATATTGTAAACAAAGCATAAAAAGAGTAAAAAATATAAATGGAAGGCAATAATGAAACTGTATTATATTGTTTAACAAGATTGTGCACCGGTCAAAGCATAGTTGCATGTGTGATAGCAAGTCAAGTGCTAAGCCCCGGAGTGGTGTGGTGATGTGTTTGTGGGTGCTTGGATGCTAGGAGTCTCATGTGCCTGAGCGTCTAAGGTTCAAAGTTGCTCTTTCTTCAAAATTGCCAACCCCATTCAAGTGAATCGACAGGGTATTTATAAGGTTTGGCTGGGCTCGAGCACAAAATTCGTGGATGGAATCGATGGCTAAGAGATGAGAGGAAACACGATCGTGTGACACGTGTCCAGTAGACAGCTGTGTGTGAGTTGGTCGTGTGTAGGCAGGCTACGTTCTCGACCATGTACATTGCATTTTACAACTCAAGATGGCTTACGCCCATGGAAGCAGCGTAAGAGCTTGATAAGCTCACAGATGGTGAGGCTTACAATGAAAATTTACAATAACTTCCAAGAGGGATTGACTCCGGCTCACTTGAAACTTCATGGTCCTTTGAATCGACTGCTGCAGGATGTCGTTTTGAGTGGTTCTATGGTTGTTTGAGGCATCTCTGCTTCATCAGGGCTCCCAGCGTGAGTTGATTTGATCTTGGCATGTCCTTAGTATGCATTTGGAGTGCTTTTTCCTGGGCGTGAATAGTGTTCATGCTGATGAATAGTGGTCACGTTGGTGAATAGTGGTTATGCTGGTGAATAGTATTCACGCTGGTGAATAGTATTCACGTTGGTGAATAGTGGTCACACTGGTGAATAGTGTTCACGCTGGTGAATAGTGGTCACGTTGGACTCACATTGCCAATGTGACCTCAGTGTGACTTCAGCGTGCATGACCAAAAATGATGCATTTTATGTCAAAATTCCATCTTTAAGACTTATTTTTGAAGTGTAACTATTGCCTGCCCTTAGGGACAACTTGCAAGCTGAATCTGAGCTTGTTTATGCCTTGATCTAGGTCATTTTAGCAACTCATGCTAGACTCACGCTATCAGCATGAGCTGGGCATGACTCCAGCGTGACCTCAACGTGAGTGCTGAAAATGATGTATTTTCGGGCCCAAAATCAAAATTTTGAAGGTTGGGACCTAGAGCAATCATTAGTGGATCTTGAGGGGGCCTTGTACCCTCAAAATTAGGCCATTTTAACACTGTTTTGAGGTTGTTTTGAGTTACTCATGCTGGACTCATGCTAGACTCACGCTGCCAGCGTGACCTGGCCGTGACCTTAGCATGAGTAGCAAGATTTGTGCGATTTTGACTTGAAACATTAGGTTCTAGATGCTGAAACTTGGAGTAGTCATCAGTGGGCCCTGAGGGGGCCTTGCACCTTTGAATTTAGATCATTTTGACTCAATTTTAAGGCTCTTGGAGTTGCTCATGCTGAGGGCAAGCTAGCTTGACAAGCTGAGTGTGAGTTCCATGCCTTAGTCAAATTTTTGCCCCCCAAAACTCAAGAGGCTCTAAATTGTTCTCGTTTCAAAGTGTTAGGCCGAAATTAATGGTGTTTCACTATCCATGCTAATGCTTCAATGTTTGATAAAGTTGACACCTTCCATGGACACTACAGTTGTGGGAACATCTGATTGGCCTTAACATACCAGGCCACAAACAGCCGTCGTTCCTCTTCATAGGCCTTGGCTTTGTCCTCGTATTCCTAGTAATCTGTAAACCATTGAGCCAAGTCTGCCATGACATCCTTTTTTCCCTAGTAGCTAGTTTTGACCACCTCTAACTCAGAATTTGCCACTTCTAATTCCTGGAGCGTCTTTTTGTGCTTAGCAAATTTTTCTTCATATTTTGCGTAGGTGATAGCAACCTGCTTCTCCAGTTCTATTCTTGGGTGTCCTACTATTAACATGGCTAAGTTGGCATATTGCAGGTTTTCCAATTCCATGTACTTCGTAAGATCTTGTATTTGTAGGTTCTAGCTTTTCAACTATGCTTGGTGGACGAATGCATAGGTATCCAATATGGCCTACCAATCAGTGTTTTGAGCATTGAAAGTGTTGATATGAGGCCTTGGCCATATGGATTTCTTTTTCAATTACTTGCTTGTACATCCCCACCTAGTTCCTGAAGTGTTCCTTCAGTTTCTCATGTCGCTTGGCCTCATTTTGCCACGTGCTTATTTCAATGGCTATCTTTTCACGGATTGTGCATACCTCCTCCATTGAAAGGATTTGATTTTCTCTGACCAAGTGATTGATGTCCTGGTTGACCCTAACCAATTGTTCTCATAACTACTAAAATTTTTTTAAAGAAAATTATTTTGTTTTTCCACGGTGGTCAATCGGAGATTCTCTACGACAAGCTATTTATTCTCCTCTTGCAAGGCCTTAAGTGCTTTGGCATGTGCATATGTCTGAGCTTGTGCCTTGGAAGCATCCTAGTTAGCCTTCTCTTTCTCCTCTACCATTCTTTTATTTTCTACCAATAATTTATTAAGTTGCTTCATCCTAAAGGACTCTAACTGGTCTATGGGGATGAACTGAGATGGGTCCTGCTGTGCAGCTTGCAAAGTGACAAGCTTCTCTTGGAGTCTTTCCAACTCCACCTCTACATGCTCAACCCTGATCTTTATCATAATTAACTTCCCTTTTGTGGAGATGAGGTTTGATTAAGTTGCTGTGACATCTTGAGAGATGTCAAACAGGGATGTCATCACTTGTCCTATCTACAGCAACTGATCAAGAACATCCTCATGCTCCGTAGGAGTCATTAAGGGACCAACCAAAGTTTGAGCATCGCATGCTCCCATAAAGTCTATCGATGGCACAACAAGGACGTTGAATGATTCTTTTATATGGTCCATGACCACTTCTGTAGCTCTCACTACATCTTGGTGCTACATGACCACTACTATGGCCCCTTCACTAGCTTTTGATTACACCTAAAAAGATGCAACGTTCCCTGAGATCTGTTGTGACCAGTGCAATTCCCCTCCTCATGTTTGGATTAACACCTCGTCTCGTGTGTGATCGATTGAGACCGTGGGTCATACGACATCATCTATAACCTAGAAGAGGTTGGTCTCATCATGGCTTCCCCAACTGACCGTCTCAACAATGGCCCTGAGATGGCTCATCAACAGTCGATAGTCCTACGATGGTGGTGGTGGTTGGTCTTGCTGGCCTGTGTTGGGCCCCGCTTCCTATTGTTGACTAGGCCTTGTGCTTGGAAGTTGGCTAGGCCCTACAGTTTGCATTGTAGTGGGCCCCATCATCTGTTCTTATTCAAGCTCTAGTATCTTACCAGCACTTTTCCTTGGGGTTGGTGGCTTCAACAGTTCAGCAAATGAAGCATTTTCAGCCTTTCTGGAGACATCATTGGTGTACCCCAGAATTTCAGCATGCTAGCATAGCTTCCTAATGAGACAAGGTAAGGGCAATACAAACTTCCCCATCTTACATTCCTTGAACCGCCTCAAAATCTCTGTAAGATATAAATGGGGTAAGTTAGCATTAACCTTGCCCGTCAATATAGCACTTCCTCTAGCCACATACATGGAGATTCTGTTTAATCCTTTCATAGGGAATATGTGATAAGTGCCGATCTTGAAATAGATCCTCTCCTCTAATGTCAACTCTTTGTACGTCTTGTCTTCCTTGTCATATGTCCTTTTCAACAAAATCTTCTGCACATTAGCATCAAAGTAAGTGGGCAAGTGAGCAACTTTCGACCTTGTATTTGGAAGATTTAACACTTTTGAAATGGCTTTGGTAGAGAAATCTATAGAAACACCACCAATATGAACTGTGGTACCTTCTTCTCTATTGTGCCAAAATTGATACGTCTCTCCTAGGTACCAGGCACCACTTTCAGAGAGAATAGGTCATAATGGGGACCCTTTGAGTTGGTCCCTAGCTGCTGAAACACCGTGAAAATTGCGAGTCGGCCTCAGGCAAAGATTCGCAATTCAGGCGAGGGCGCATGTCAGAATTCTAGAAGGGAGAATAAGATAGAGCAACACCAAGAGGCACGTAGCATCAAGTCTTCGACTTCCTGTGCAGATTCCTAATCTTTCTATGCTTTCTCTATCTATGCTATATCACGTGACATAGCGTAATGGCGCTTGGCGTGATTCTGTTTAAACATAGTCCGGCATCAGAAGGCTAGTTACTTCGGCATGTGGAGAGGCTTGAGCAGCGTAATATGCAATTTCTCGTATATTTTGCTAAGTCTTTTGTTCAAGGCCAAGTTTACGCTCTATTACGCACGGCAGCGTAATGAGCTCCAAAACAGTCAAAGGCAAAGTCTAAGAAAGTGCAACAGATCAACCCTTTTCTCTTGGCTTGCGGATTGCTCATCATACGCTCATTACGCAACGTAGCATATCGCAGCGTATTGCATCGCCAAGCTAAACATTGTTTACGCTTCATTACGTGTAGCTGCGTAAACGAGCGTAAAACAGCTTGAATCAGTTATCTTCCACGTTATGTTACGCTCTTGCATGCAACGCAATGCGAATGAGCGTAATATAATCTAAAGACAGTTGAAACATGCCCGACGCGCATCTATTCTTCACATGCACAATATGCAAATGAGCGTATTGTGCGTAGTCACAAAGTTTGACACAAAAAGGTCAGGTCAACAGTANGGCAGAAACAGAGCACAGTTCGCTTGAGCATCGGCAACAAGAGTAATCGTTCTTTTAGGGGGGACACAACTCTCTCCATCAGCGATCATTAGCGGTCCTAAACAGGAACTACCTAAGGCGAAAGAAGTAGATCGAAGATCGTGAGATCATCTCGCACAGTTCGCTGACTCTATTGGTCAGAAATAGTTGATCAATAGACGTCAGAGCTTGACCTTCTTTGCATTCCAGCTTTGGCCCACGAGGTAGATCAGACTTCTGTTTGGACAGTTTTCTTGTTGTTTTGCGCATGCTATACATCAAGTAATCGGGGTCTCCCCATTGTAACGTGATATACAAAATATTTATTCTTCAAGTCAAAGCGTAGATCTTGAAACCACGTGTTTCTCTCGTGTCTGCCACTTCTTATCGTGTTAACGTTAGCGTCGTTACATTCATCTACGTTGTTTTTCCCTCATTTTGTGACTCGTCGAATCAAATCGACCCACGAGTTATTTCATAATGCCCATCGTTTTACTGATTAGCAAGTCCCTGTCTGATCGACAAGACCGTTCAGGGCACCGCGGATTCATTTTTCCAGCATAGCCCTCGCACAGATCCGTGGTTAAAACTGTGTACGCAGAATTTTGTTTGGTATTCTCCAGCTGCCGAAGTTTTCCGTCATTACAGTTTTCTGGCGCTAGAAGGAGGGCCGCTTAGGTTCTGATCCGCCTTTTTCGGGTAACCCTGTTAGCGATCCATACCCTAAACCGTAGACGTAATACCTCTAGGGAAGTTTACGGCAAATCGTGTGGTGTAGATCGGTCGCAAGGACGATTTCTTTGGAATCCTACAGGGTAGAAAGCCTATTCGTGCTTTTGTTACCAGCCATTTCTTAGATCTGATTACCAGTTACCGTTAATCTCATTGCTCAATGGATTCCTTTTACACAACCACAACCGCCATGGTCCCTGCCGATTTGGGTGCCACATCTGTGAACCCTATCGCGGTCACCAGACCAGCTCCTGGCGCAACAGGATCTCAAGGGCCATTGCGCCGATCATTGAGACTTCAGGGAAAAGAGCCCGTCTTCACGGTCATAACCCCTGAAGAATACAACTTTATCTGTGTTAAGATCCAGGCGAAGCTGGCTCTTAGCCGAGCCGAGGTCGAAGCGAAACGAAACTTTGAGGTGATCCACCGAGGGGGCCATGATTTCAAACCAATAGCTTACGACATTATTCCCTTGACCGAACATCAACATGAACTTATCACATAGTTGGTCATGGCCAAGAGCCAGGCTGCACAGGCTATGGTGGAACCCCAGGATGGGGAGGAAGAAGAGGATGAGTTTGCGGCCTAGTCCGAACACTCATTCCACACTCTGAGCCCCCATACTTACGTTAATCCGTCATTCCCACTCACTGGAGAGGCCGCCTCTCTTAACCCAACCATGACCACGCAGATGCACATCCCTGTCCTTCCGCAGGCCACCGCGCAGCCGTCTGGCCTGCAAGTACAAATACCTCATAATAACGTGGGGGCGATTTCGTCACCGCAGGTACTTAGCATCCCAGTGGTGGTCCCGGTGACCACCACGTCCCATTTCATCCCTCAGATACAACCTCACAACATACCCACAACGCGCCCGGCGTAGACCTTGTCGCTTCCGCCCCCTCCAACTCAACAGACCGCAGCCGTTCAACCACAAACTTACGTCCAACAGCCTGCCACAAGTTAGTGGGCCAACCCAGCGGCGCAACATACCCAGTCTGTGGTGTATGGCGTGCAACCCCCGGTTGCACCCGCAACGCATGTTCCACAGGTGGTACCGTAGTATTCTCATCCTTATCTCGTGCAGCAGGCGGCAGCTAACCCCTCTTCGCAAACCAGTGGGTGGTGGCCTTCATAGGCTCCCCTACCTGCTGAGATCCCCGCCCCACCAGCTGCCAGCCAACCTCTTCCATCGTTTCCATTTCCTAGCGCCGCCCTCCCAATCCAACCTCCTATGCCTTCTGCACAGACACCTCCATCAACAGGCCTGGACCAGGCCTTCTAGCTTATACAGACTCTCACCGAGGAGGTTTGATGCCTCAAAGCTGCCGGTTCTAATACCATTCAGATCATGGACTTTTACCAGGATGATCCGATTAGTCCAGCGGTCCCTATGCTGTTGTTGCCGCCAGGGATGTCCCTACCTCATTTTACCAAGTACAATGGGGAGGGAGATCCCAATGCTCACTTGGTCACATTTAGGTCCGAGTCCTTGTTGTTGCAACAGTGGCCACACACGATCATCCGAGTCTTTGTAATGTCTCTAACAGGAAAAGCTTTGGATTGGTACCGAGCCCTCCCACGCTCTTCCATCTCAACCTTGGAAGAGCTGCTGACCCAATTTGTGACCCGCTTCAAATACAACTTGAAACCGAAGGTCACATTGGATCAGCTCATGGGGGTGAAACAAGACCTGCTCGAGCCCGTCCAAAAGTTCATACAGCGCTGGAATGCTACTTTGAATGAGATCCGCAAGCCGATCGTGGACTCACATCTGCTGGCTATATTCAAAAGAGCAGTCAACGACTTTATTAAGTCAAAGCTGTATTATCTTTCCCCCAACTCCCTACACCAGGCCTTCGCTCAAGTTAGAAGCATCCAAGATGCTGCAGAGGCCAGCAAAGACCTAACGTATGTCGCCTATAGGAACGCACACAACAAGAACAAAGACAAAGGTAAAGCAGCGACAACGACAGTAGCTGCAATGACTGAGGGTACAAAGACTAAGAACAAGAAGGCACCCACGGCGCCTCCCAAGACCACGGCTGGTGCTGGCACCAGCCAAGACAAAATTGCCCTTGAAGGGCCCCCCAGCCAAAGCCAAACTTTGAGCGTAAGGATCGTTCAAAGTACGCGGCCTTGCTTGTAAAACATTCCGAACTGTTGAAACAACTGTTAGGGGCAGGGCACATTCAACCTAAGAAGGTGTCCAAGGAAGCTCTGAAGCGTCACAAATGTCATTGTGAACTGCTGAAGAATCCTTCTTTAGCCTTGCCCAACGAACCACCAGTTCCAAGATCTTTCAGGCTAGACCGTTTCTGTGACTACCACCAGCTATGTGGTCACAATACGGATTACTGCTAGGCTTTGAAAGACGACATTCAACGTATGCTAGATGATGGTTTACTCAAGTTAGACAGCAGTAACCCGACGCGTCCAGAAAACCAAACATTGCACGTATATAAGGACCCGTTGAACGCAAACGACGATCCTTATACAATCACTGTGGTGAGTATGGACAGTGAGAGGAGGGAACCACCAAAATAGCCTTTTGTTTTGCATGTGCCTGCCAGCTCACAAAGGGGGCCAACCATTTCATCGGCAGCCAGTGGGGTCTCGAGGTCGCCCTTCATCATACGTGCACCTTCTCGGATACACCCTCAGTCACGCAGCGACAGTCAAGCCGCGGCCTCGTCCGCGCCCACGCCTAGGGCGCCCTTCATTATCAGGGCGCCAAAACCACAGGCTGCTCCTCTCACGCAGGGGCAGACCTCCAACCAAAAGAGTCAACCATCACCTCCCAAACGAAAGGGAGAGGACACATCAGTTAACGCAACGAAAGACCATTTTATGCTCGGCTTCCCTAAGCCTAGGCCCTTGGCCTCTGTGCCTTTGCCTGTACCTCAGGGGCAGGATAAAGGTGCAGAAACGCAACCGCCTTCTCTTGGCAAGAAAAAGATCAACCCCCCGACTGACACCGCTCCACCTCGAGAGATCCGTCTCCTGGGCCGAATGGAAGAGGACAAGGGGGATAAACAACCCATCCAAGAAAAGGATCTCCTCGACGCATTTACGCAAGTCAAACAGGCGCTCAAGCAAAAGAACACAATGCTGAGCTTTTACGACCTGCTTATGACATCTCGGGAACACCGTGAGGCTATGGTACGCATGCTGATGTCCATATCAGTGGATGGCAGCTTACCAGCGGAAGAGGAAGCGTTACATGCTGTCATGTTTCCTTCTGAAGCTGAGCAACCTAGGCCTACCTCGCTGACCTTCCATGACGAGTCTATTAAAGACGATCTAGAGAAAGGTCAGGTGACAACTGAACCTATGTTCATCACCATCCGGGTCGGTCAATACCAGATCCGGAGAGTGCACGTAGACGATGGTGCAGCTACCAACGTCATACCCTATTCCATCGTGGATAGGTTGGGTTTGGTCGACCAGATCACTCCCACGACGACGGCTTATGTAAAATCGTTCAACGGGGCACGGGTTCAAGTCAAGGGGACAGTGCGTATTGAGTTTGTGGCGGGAGATCAATTCCCAACAGAGACCACTTTCTTAGTCATCGAGGAGATGCCAGGTTTCAACCTGATCTTAGGGAGGTCGTGGTTAGCCCAGCTGAGGGCGATTTCGTCACCGATACACCAATAGATACACCTGCCCTATGCCGGAGGGGAAGTTGTGATACGCGGTGACGAAATCACCCCCACGACCATCAATAACATTGAAGAAGAATGGGGTTCGGAGATAGAAATGACTGATGATCAGACCCATCTCCAAATCCCTCAACAAACCGATAGCAATGATGACGGTCTACCTCGGGCCGACCTACCATTTCCGGATGGTAGCGTAGAGTCAAACCATAAGTCTCCTCGCCCTTACGCAACGCTCAACGTAAAGGCCATTAAGAGACAATTGCGTATTAATGGTTGAACGATGGTCTTTGCGTACGTTATCATGTTTTGGCAAGTTACCATGGCTTGTACTTAGCCATTTCTTTTGTTTCATACATCTTCACGCTACATTCGCTTTCGGAGTTTACGCTTATCATTTCTTATGCTATTCGATTTACTGTACTCATACTATTTACGCTTTCTATATTACGCAGTCGGCCCACAATGGTTTTAAACTAGTCGCGGCCCGCAATGGCCTTAAACTAGTCGCTAGTTTACGCAGAATCATATGATGGCCCGTGATGGCCTTAAACTAGCCATTACATTCTATCATTATAGCTTAGGCGAAATCCTTAATAATTACGTTCACGCTGTGCAGATAAAAGTATAAAAGTCAAAAAAGACAAAATAATTGACATTTAAAACATACACCAGGTCTTATAACGCGTCTTTTCATTCATTCATAAAACAATACTTCACTCCACATCAATAAGATTATGCGTAAACCACAATTACACATTTCCTCTACTGCCACTGTCACCAGTATCTCTTAAGTCCAGATCCATCCCTAATCGATCGTCCTCCAGTGGGCCGTCGTTTCTGGGAATTATTCTTTCACGAAGAATTTCCTCTTCATGAGGTCCTCGTTCCGGCACCAGCTCCATGGGAGGATGCTCTTCATCGCTGCGTTCTTCCTCTTCCTCTACTTCTGCTTCTTCCTCTGCTTCTGCTGCTTCCTCTGCTTCTGCTGCTTCCTCTGCTGACTCCTCAGCTGGCTCGTCTTCTCTATCCTCTCCTAGTACCTAGATACAAAAGAAGAAAACATATTAGCAAGGCAAGCCTTGACAAAACAATCAGAGAATTTAGATTTAGTCATGCAGAAACTCACTTGCGATGGCCCTGCTTCCGCAGCAAAGGGAAGTTTGTCCAGGCCAGCCCACAGGCGCTTCATAATCTCTTCCTCCGTTAGATCTGGCCACACATCCTCTCCCAAGGCAGCTCCAGCCTTCACTTTCCCTTTCTCCACGCTAGTCCAGTGAGGCAGATCAGGGAAGAATGTAGGGACTGTTCTCTGGTCCCCAGGGAGAGTCATCTCCCTTTCCGGAGACACACTTACAGTCACCTGCTCTTCAAACTTCTGGAAGGCTTCAGACGCTCCAATAACGTCCAGGAAGACTTCCAAAGATTGGGCTTTGACGGCAGAATCGCGGTAGAGTTTCTGATAAGCGATACTCTCCCGCTTATACAGATGTTTGTGGTCCTTTTCCTTCTGCCCCCACTCTTGCATGCTTGCACAATAGTCCCTCCAATCCTGGCTTTTCTGAGCTAAGAGCTCTATCTGCATCCACTACTCTACCAACGCCTGACTGGTCTGTACGCTGTTTTTGATGGCGGTCCAATAACAGGAGTAGTCGACAACAGCGGTACGCCAGTCTTCATCCCCCGTCGCCCGTGCCTGTAGGAAGTCGCACCGTGATCTTAGGTCTCCGACTTCTTTGGTCAGAGACTCAACCCTCTGTTCTGCTCTCTACAGCAGTTTCCAGAGGCTCTCATTGACGCCTTTACTCTCCCATAAGGAGCGTGTCGAGCATAACGCACATTTACGCATTTCCTCATAAATGTGGCGTGGCACGGCTACCCCATCAGATGGAGGCTCCATTGTGTCCAAATCAATGGGCTCTGTGGGATCCCATCGGAGGCGAGCTCTTAACAAAAAAAATCATCAATATTGGTGACACATTACCACTATGTAATATCACAACCTTACTACAATTATAACGTACCAGCTCCAGGTTCGACGAGCTCTAGGTGCTCGATCATGTTACTGACAACGCCTTCCATGAAGGCAAATTTGTCAGGGAAGTCTCTCCACACTCTGCTCACAGCGACAGACGTGGATACATCCTCTTCTCCTGTAGCGTAATCTAGTCAAAAACTTCATCTATTAACAGAATCCTGCAAACTTGCTAACACACTCATTACCTCTACCGGTGACAGTGGCGACTTCACCAACATTTTCTGCCTCCTTTTCCTCTTCATGCACTTGAGTTTGTGCGTCGCTGGTTCCAGTGGCTGGGGCCTCCTCATGCACCAGGTTCTGTGCACGGCTCCCGCTAACAGCTGGGGCCTCTTCCTCCAAAACTGAGGCCCCTTCCCCACGGCTTAGTACTACTGCCCCTGTCTCCGGGGTCAACTCCTCTGCAATTTTCACTGGTCATATCACAATACCTTAGTATATCATTCCAAACCCTCTAAATGAACATTGCGTAATACAGTTCCTTCACGCTTACCAGGCGGAGGCTTACTCTACTGAACTTTGATCACCACAGTTCGGCCTGCACCGCTCCTAGGCTCAGCAGAAGCCTCGGTTATATGAAGCCTCTTACTCCGAGCTACAGGTTCCACGATTTCCTCCGCCAGACGTTTCCCCCGTGAGGCATCGCCAGTGTAAGTAGGCATTATCCCGCCTATACTGTTGGGGCCTCACAGCCGAGATGTCGCCAACCCCTTGGTCATTATAGACAGTGTCTCCCCGATCCCTTTCGGTGGATCCTGCCCATGGGTAGTGCTGAGGATATGGGTAATCCAGGGTTTGGACAGCTAATCTCGGTCTTGCTGCACTCAAACCTCATTCCTTTGGACGACCAAAAACTCAGCAAACCGTCGAAGGCAAGCTATGAAGCAGGCGTAATGCACATTAAAACGAGACTCAAGCTTTTTGCAAAGCTTGATCATCTCGTTGCGCAGCCCCTTAGCGAAATAGCTTGCCCAATTGAACTGGGTCCCCTCTTCTAGAACCTCCCGCATAATACGGGTCTGTTCTATAGAAAAGAACTTCCCTTGCGAGAGAGTTTTGGGGAAGGTCCAGGCCTGGAAAAGAGGATAAATTGTCTTGGCAACGTCCATCTGGAATCTTTCGCAAGGAAACCCTTTAGCCTCCTTTGGGACCCTTACCCACTCCTCCAGCCACTGCTGGAAGTTGAGGCTCCTCTTCGCCTTCTCACTTACGGGAAGGCCATTCGAAGGAACGCCAAATAGGTCTTCGAAGAGCTGAATGTCAATGTTAAAGCTTACACGTACCTGATGTATGCGCGTGAAAAAATGCTCTGCCTTTTCGTTGAAGGAGTTGACCAGGGTCAGCATTTCACTGGCAGGGACATCAGGAGTTGCAGCTAAAAACAGATGCATTAGCCCCGCTACTCGGATCTTGGTGGTCACCGCAACTGGGGCCGCCGAGTGGCCGAGCCAGTGCTGTGCGTCCTTGATGTCGCCGTAGCGGAAGAGGACGGTGCTCGTATTGTGGCCGGAAATTGTAAGGGTAATCTCCCGGGATTCCCTGACTGAACAGTGTAAAACACAAGTCAAACTAAAACATTATTACGCAATGCTCACAATTTACAACTATACTATGCAATAATCGACTATACAATAGCCTTACCAGGTTCAAATGGCAAGGGAAATGACGGAAGGTTCCTCTGCACGTCCTTAACGGTAACGAGCGGATCTAAGGTCCAGTCATCGTGCAGCCACCCGAGTGTCTGGCAATTCTCAAAGGCCTTAGCATAGCGGGTGGGGTACTCATGCATGTCGAAGCCAATCTGCCCTATAACACCAGCACGCACGTTGCTAGTTGAAGTAAATGTCATTATTGCCGTTTTGACCCATGATAACGCATCCCCATTTCCAACTAACCTGTTGTCATGAATAAAAAACCTATACCATACCACACAGGCTTATCTTACATTTTCCACATAGGCTTATCTTATACTTCACATCGATGACAGATATATAACAAAAAATACAGTCAACAAAATTTGCTTACCCACTTGCGTAGTACACTGTGCCTTGTGGGTTCTGGAAATAGGTCGAGACATGACGAGCCACGAACAGCGTGTTATATGCATGATAACAACTAAACTGGGCCATTTTCCAGATCCAGTTTAAGCACCTCAAGCCTCGGGCGCTAAGTTCTCGGTCCTCTGGACGACCCATATTGATGGCCCCGTCTGTCAAGAAGGCCAGAATCCCTTGCGCAGAACCCGCCAACAGGTGCTCTAAAATGGCACCGGCAATATCGCCGGACAAATTAGACCACACAATGACACTGTAGTTGCGCAGTAAGAACTGTAGAAACTCCAGCGCACCTTGTCAAAACCATATGGCCTTCCCTTGCAACCGCGTTTGTGGGGAAGGGACATTAGGAACGATAGGGTTTATACAACACAAAACCCCAACAATATCCAAGACAATCAGAACAGGCTTTAGCGTAATGCTGTACAGAAAACCCGAAACATAAATCAACATCTAGATTTACATTTGTATCGTTAATACAGAAAATCTACAAACTACGCCTAATTATCCAGGCCGAAATCACCCAAACCCTTCCAACAACGCAAGGTTCGTCCCTGACAACGGCGGTAGATGCAACCCCATCAAACCCTCACATTAACCGGAGGTCCATAATTTGCAATCCACATTCACGCAAAAGATACTAAAAAAAATAGACATTAAAACAAACATAAGCATGTAAGGAATGACCTACTGGTTCAAAGGCGTAGGGTCACGAACATTGACCACCGCCTGCGAAACGTGCTCCAGATTTTCTTGCACCTCATCGATTTTGGCCAATTTTGCATTCTTCCTTTTTATTTTTGGTGCCATTGTAACAGCTTCAGAATTTTTCACCGTTTAGCACTTGCAAATCTTCGCAAAACCACACGCTCTAATCTTCTGCTCCTTCTTCTCTCGCTCAGCAACAATTACGAATTCAAATTCACAACAGCCAACAGCCCGTTCTCATCAAAAACCACTTACTTATATGCGAGGATCACCAACTTGATATCCGATTTCAGCGGGACTTCCCTCAAATGGAACCCGAAAATCAAGATATCAATGCAGCTGATATCGCGTGCGCCACTGTCCGAAATGACGTTAAACTATCACATCTTATCACCTCGTAATCGGGTAGCATTGATTACAGCCTGTTTACAATTTCAAACTTCAATTAACTTTCCATGTTTGACAACACTACGTCATCTTTCTTCTAATCATTTACGCACCTTGCGGTTTTGCAGGACAGACGGCAAATGGATGCAACATTTCTAGCACCTCTAACTTTGACAGGCCCATACGGGAAGGTAGTTAGGCAATTCAACTCCACGCTAGTAGACATTAACCGCCCTTTAGAAGACGTAACCATAACCGCGTCGGAGACGTCCCCAGAATGGCCAGAACAGTCGACGCGTACGCTAGACCTGGAGGCTGGGGACATAACCGAAGACCCCCTCAATGAGGTCTCTATCGTTACACATAGGGGTAAAGCCAAAACGCTTAAAGTCAGTTCTTTATTAGACCAAAAAACACACAATTCCATGAAGCAGGTCCTGCAAGACAACATTACTGTCTTTGCATGGTCATACGAGGATATGCCTGGACTAGATCCCAAGCTAACCCAGCATAACATCATCTTGGACCCGCAGATTAAAGCAGTTAGGCAAAAGGCACGCAAAATCAAGCCAAAGACCACGCTAGCTGTGCGTGATGAAATCACCAAATTATATTAGGCTGGTTTCATCCGTGCGGTCAATTACTCGGATTGGGTATCTAACATTGTAGTCGTCCCAAAGAAGATCGGAAGCATACGCATCTGCATAGACTTCCGGGATTTAAACAAGGCTACAATCAAAGATAACTTCCCGCTTCCGAGTATTGATCAACTAGTCGATACGACAGCTGGGCATGCGCTTCTGTCCTTCATGGATGGATTTTCGGACTATAATCAGATCCGCATCAACCCAGAACATCAATTGACAACAACGTTCATGACACCCTGGGGTACTTTCTGTTATACCATGATGCCTTTTGGTCTAAAGAACGCCGGAGCAACGTATCAACGAGCTATGACATACATCTTTAACGATTACCTCTTAGGGAGACTGAATGATTATGTAGACGATATAGCTGTGAAGTCTTTAAAGTCCGAGGATCATTCAGAAGACCTGGAATTAGTCCTTAAAATATGCTCCAAATACGAGCTCCGTATTAACCCAAAGAAGTGCGTATTCGGAGTTAAAACCGGACGCATGCTGGGGTTTGTGGTGTCAGAAACTGGCATACGAGTTGACCCTGATAAGGTCAAAGCCATTGTCAAGTTAACGCCTCCTACAGACCTCAAGCAATTACGCGGGTTACAGGGACGCTTACAGTTCATACGTCGATTCATCTCGAGATTAACCGACAAGCTACACCCTATGCAGAACTTGCTAAAAAAGGGGGTTAATTTCGAATGGACCGACGATTGCCAACGTGCGTTTGACAGCTTAAAACAAGAACTGCAACATTTGCCGATGGTTTTCCCACCACAAAGGGACTTACCATTTTACATTTACCTCGCGACTTTGGACGTAGCGTTAGCAGCATTACTTTGTCAAAAGAGGGATGATGGGTCAGAAGTGCCCATCTACTACTTGAGTCATGCTCTATATGCGTACGAAACGAGGTATAACGACGTAGAGCGTAACTGCCTAGCATTAGTTTTTACGCTTAAAAAGTGTAGGCATTATCTTTTCCGTAACAAGGTCAACATCATCTGTAAAAACAACATTCTTAGGGCCATTACGCACAACCTATACGAGAGTAGTAAAATAGCTCACTGGAAGGCTATCACGGTAGAATTCGATCTGCACTATATTGGCCAATCATCTACGAAAGGCCAGGCAATAGCTGACCAGTTAGTAACGTCACCAATTAACAATCATCGACTATAGAACCAAAATTCCCTGATGAACATGTACATAGTTTAAGCCCTGTCTTGACAGGCCCCGAAGCAACATTGTATTTCGATGAAGCTTCAACCGCTAGAGGTGGCAGTGCTGCCACTGTTATTACACTATCACCTGAGGATGTGCGTCTCCATGCTTATTGCTTGACCTTCCCCTGTACGAACAATGTGGCAGAGTACGAGGGGCTCCTCAGGGGATTACTAATTACCCGCGAACTCGATGTTCGACACTTGGCGATTAGGGGCGATTCGATGCTTGTCATAAATCAGATCATAGGAGTCTATGCCTGCAAGGCTGTACATTTGCAGCCCTATTGCAATAAGGCTAAAGATCTTCTGAGACGATTTGCGACCATCGATGCCCAACACGTGCCACGCACTGACAACACACTGGCTGACGCACCACCCTGACTCTGAACGTGCCTTCACATCTATTTGACACCTGCCCTACATTGATAACAGACTGCGCAGATCCTATCATTCAGGCGGCGCAAATCTCTTCTCTTATCAAGGAAAGCACGCCTGAATGGTACGACGACATTAAAACTTACCTTCTACAGGGCGAGCTGCCGTCTGAATTGACACGCACGCAGAAGGATGCAATTCGCAAGCGAGCTAGGCAATACGTCATCATGGGAGACAGTACTCTTTGTAGACGCTCTTTTGATGGTGTGCTGCTTACTTGCGTCAACAAAAACCAAGCGTAGCATATAGTTGACGAAGTTCACGAGGGACTGTGCAGCGGCCACGTAGCACCATGAGCGATGGCCCTAAAAATCCATCGCTTAGGATACTACTGGCCACGCATAGAAAAAGATTGCCTGACAAAGGTTAAAACTTGTGACACTTGTCAGCATCACGCAAACCTCATCCACGTGTCACCTACAGAATTACATACAACGCAGATAACATGGCCATTTCAACGATGGGGACTGGACATTATAGGCCCCATCACGCCGAAATCTTCCGCAGGTCATAGCTTCATCATTACCGTTACTGAGTATTTTACAAAGTGGGTGGAGGCTGTTCCCCTGCGAAAGATCGCATCTCAGCAGATTTGCCATTTTATCCTGGACAATATAGTAACCAGATTTGGTCTCCTGATGACTATCGTGACCGACAATGGGCCATAGTTTAGTAGTACGGAAACCAAATCCTTCTGTGATAACCTGGGCATTAGACAATCTTTTTCCTCCCCCTATTACCCGCAAGCGAATGGTCAAGCTGAAGCAAC
>MNCI01037200.1:0-10248 GCA_015680685.1 Gnetum montanum | reverse complement strand
GGTGCGAATCGCAGCGAATTCGGCTTTGAAACGGGCCCGTTTTGGGTGTTTTTGTTGAAAAAACACTGTAGCGGTACTGTAGCAGTACTGCAGCATACGCTGAAACACTATAGCATACCCTGAAACACTGTAGCAGCGTATACGCCCGGACACTGTAGCAGCGTATATGCTTGAGCACTGTAGCAGCGTATATGCCCGGACACTGTAGCAGCATAAAAACACTATAGCAGCATAGACGCTGGGAATTTGTTGGCAGCGTAGACGCTGGGGTTTAGTTTGGCAGCGTAGACGCTGTAGTCTGTTAGCAGCGTAGACGCTGGGGTTTCAGTTTGGCAGCGTAGACGCTGTAGTCTGTAAGCAGCGTAGACGTTGGGGTTTCAGTTTGGCAGCATAGACGCTGTAAGATTTGCAAGCAAGGTTTTAGGCGGGCCCTCCTTCTAGCGCCAAAAACTGTACCGACCAAAATCGTCGATGTAAGGCTGGAACGTTACGAGCATCGAAAGATCTACGGACAAGCATAGTCGACCCTGCCTCCACTTGAGGGCAAGCTGGAATGGACGAAGGCAGAGTGCCTTGAATGGTCCGCACGCGGATCAAACAAGGACTTCCCCAACGTTTGCCACTACAACACGTTGGGTTATACGTAAACAATGCGCATTAAATGTAAACCGTAAACAAGCACGATAATGTAAATGAGCCTGTAAATGTAAACTGAAAAAAAAAAGAAAACTACAATAAATCTGGGCAAAATGTAAACTGTTTTGTATTGAGAATTGATTACAAAGTGCACCGGTCCAAAAGCAGTTGTGGCTTTGACACAAGGCGGACGAAAGGCTCCGACGTGTGGTGGAATGACTCGGTTGGTTCGCAAGGCAGGCGGAGCGTAGAGACTGTGTGTACGGCGTACAGGGCTCTCCAGCGTAAGAGGGTTTTTGAGCTCTGGTCCGCAGCGTAAATGTCTCTTGTGCGCTCTGGGAGTTTTTGCCAACCGCTCCCTTCGACCCCCTCCTGATTTCATGGAAAACTGGGCCTTTTATAGACGGGTTTTACCGGGGAATTCGGGTTGGGAGACACGTGGGCGTATACGCTACATCAAGCCGGATTTAATTTACAAGTTACATTTGCTAGCGTATACGCTGGGGCATATACGCTGTGGGGCAAGCGTATACGCTGGGCGTATACGCTGTGGATGCTGAGCGTAGAGGATGCCAGCGTAAGCGTATAGCATGCCAACATAAGCCAAAAATGTACCCAGCGTATACACATGAAAATGCTTCATTTTAAGGTCAAAAATTGATTTTTGGGTGCCCAAGAGCTACTGGGAACCTTGGGGAAGGTTCTGGGGGGTCTGGACGCTCAATTCTGGCACGTTTTGATGCATTTCTGGGGCCCGAAAGTCTGTCTTCGCTGGCTGCACCCCGGCGTCTACGCCGGGCGTATAGGAATGGAAGACCATCATTCGGAGCCCAAAATTCGATTTTCAAGTGCCTGAGACCTGCTGGGAACCTTGGGGAAGGTTCTGGGGGGTCTGGACGCTCAATTCTGGCACGTTTTGATGCATTTCTGGGGCCCGAAAGTCTGTCTTCGCTGGCTGCACCCCGGCGTCTACGCCGGGCGTACAGGAATGGAAGACCATCATTCGGAGCCTAAAATTTGATTTTCAAGTGCCTGAGACCTGCTGGGAACCTTGGGGAAGGTTCTGGGGGGTCTGGACGCTCAATTCTGGCACGTTTTGATGCATTTCTGGGGCCCGAAAGTCTGTCTTCGCTGGCTGCACCCCGGCGTCTACGCCGGGCGTATAGGAATGGAAGACCATCATTCGGAGCCCAAAATTCGATTTTCAAGTGCCCAAGACCTGCTGGGAACCTTGGGGAGGGTTCTGGGGGGTCTGGACGCTCGATTCTGGCATGTTTTGATGAGTTTTTGAGCCCCGAAAGTTGCTGTACGCTGGGCCTTACGCCGGGCATGTGTAAGCCAGCATATAGGATGCATACTTAGTGAAAACCAAGTATTTTGAGCTCAAGATTTGCCAAGTTTGATGCCGAATGTCATCGTAGTCTTCTGTGGATCCCAGGGAACTTTTACTTGCTTACTTTGACTTCATTTGATGCTATTTTGAGGCTTTCAAGTTTGGTCATGCTGAGGACCAACATGACTTAGCTTAATTTCTGTCTACAAGTGTTAGCCAAAATTTTTTGTGGTGTTTCACCGTTTCCCCACAACTAAGCTAAACACTCCAGGTTCGAATAGATTCAATTAGAATGGGAATCAGAGCATTAATGAGCAAGTTATGGTTGTTTGAACAATAGGTGTGCAAGCTAGCAATTTGTGTGAGAAAATTTGAACAACTCTCCCCATGTGAATAGTGCAAAATGATGTTGACGTGCGCAGGGTGGATCCATATATATACTTTTTATGGACGCAATATCGTGGACCTGATAGCGTGGACCTGATATCGCGTTAAACTCGATATCGGGTACCCGATATCGCAACCGATTGAAAATAGGGTACTTGATAAATTTGAAGAATTTTTGAATTTCCAAGGCCAAAAATGAAGGATTTGAGGTTAATTTGGAAGGTCCATGGTAACATTGGATAGACCAAAAGGCACCAAAAGTATAATGAAGTGGGATTTGTCAATGAAATTCATGGATAGGATGAGGAGAAAGGACATGTTTTGGTGCATAGGAACATTTGAATTAGGAGGATGATAAAGGAAAGAATAACATTGGCAATGTAGTACTTAGAGAGTATAAAATGATGTGATGATGATGATGTGTAATGAGTGTAAATTGCAAACGTTATGCAAGTGGATCCTCCCCAAAGTAGGTTCCTACCTATGATGCCCTTATGTAACCACCCTGAAAATGTTTGGAGGCACTAAAAGGGTGAAATGTAATCCACACCAATCCCACAAAACACACACATGTAAATACCACTGTGATGAGGTATGAATTCAATGATACACAAGATACAGGTCAGAAATTCATGAACAGCGAGCTGAGGTGAATTGTAGAAGGGATTATAGAGATTGGGACATGAGGTAACTAGCTCAGGCACAATGAATCCTGAGTGTAGGACATGATTAGTGTGTCATTAGCCCGTCGCTCCAAAATCAAGACGAAATCCATTCCTGCGATCAGTGACATCGCATTGTTTCATCCAATGATGGACAACCATAAGAGCATCATGACAGCAAGGCGTATGATCACTTGGCATTTTGTTCAAGGAAGGAGTGATTGGAAATTTGCTGCATACTTTTTGCTTGGCTGCTTTGGCACACTCTCCTTCCTTTTTTTCTTTTTTTCTTTTTTTGATGCTACCTTTAGGCATGGGTGTATGTATTTCTAGTGGGACCCCCTAGAATAGCATTGGGTTTCTTTATTAAGTGCCTTTATTACTCTTACTCCCATTTTTCATTAGATCTACAAGGATCTTAGTACAACCAAGTTGAATGATAACTCCTATAGATATCACCAAAGAGAATCCACAAGTCCCCTTGATGTCACACCCTAACCATTCCTTCTTAGTCCATCATTCTTCGCTTTGGGCATAATGAGTACAAAAGTACTTTTTAGTTTTCATGATGACAAGAATATCATCGTACCCAAAGTAGAACCTCTTATTAATAGAATGGGTGGGTGGATGTGATGGGCTCAATGTCCAAGTAGTTAGTCACCTGAGACTTGATAGCATAGAACAACACCTTAACCAACGAGTCACATAAGTGTTTTATTCATAGATGAGATTACCCATAAAAAGATAAAAATACAAAACAATAAATAAAAAGATGAACGATCCAATAAAAAGATAAAACAAAAAAAATTGAAAGATGAAAAACTGGAAAACAAAAAAATCTGTAAAATTAAAGAAAATGAAAAACATTTATTAATTTTGTTTGTTAGAATGGGGGGTATCCCCCATAACTAAACTTTTGATCATAGCGAGAACTACTAAATGGAAGGGTTGGATCCATGCATTTTGGAAATATTGGAACTTGGTCATATCCAAACCAATGGGTGTCTTTTGATGTCATGGTTGGAATGTACCCAAATTTGGGTGCACACATTATATTAAAGTTGACATAGTAGGGCAAGTTAGAAGATGAGTTTAATTGCTACAGAGTTGACCCACTATGACATCCTTGATTGTACGATGGTATGCAAGGATCGATATGTCTATCTATGTGGCTATATTCATTAGGCCACACAGTTGTTGGAGTATTGATTGGTGGCCTTGATAAGGTAACATGAGGCGTTGGGTTTGAGGAGAAAGATGCACCACAGTGTTGAACTTATGTTGAGTGGAAGGATGTAGTGGTCTCAGAATTGTGTTGTCCCTTTCTATGATCATGTCTAAAGAAGGGACGCATGTGATGTTGTGGAGGATTCCCACTGTGGTTGACAGTAGTAGCACAAGTAACATTCGTGGGTTGATGCTGTGGTGCAAAACCTTCTAGTACTATTCGTGGTGATGTAGAAGGAGGTGAAGGCTACGAATATTGAGGGTAAGGAGAAGTATAAGGAGCATGAGCTGGTGATCTTGTGGGAGAGGACATGGGTTGATAGTATTTAGGAGAATGATAATGATGTGGTGAGATAGAGGATGTTGACCCAGTTGGGGAAACAGGATGCTGAACCTGATAAGTGCTTGGGTTCGGATGATATGAAGGGTGTGACTAGTTTAGGAGTGGCCTCCCCCATGACTGGGATTTTTGCCACTGTGATTGAACATAGTATTTTTTTTCAAACTCTAGATGTAATATTCTTCCCCAATGCTCATGTAAATGTGATATGATTGGGCATTGACCTTTGGGGTGATCGTACAGGCAAATGTTACATTGATACATATGATTAGCAGTTGAGTTCATATTCTCTTCAACCCTTCTTTCTGATTGTCTAAGGGTGTTTTGTCCTGCTTCTTGGTTCATCATGGTTCTACCTCTAATAATGTTGGCATATTCTCCACATTTTTCATGTATCCATTCCATCATCTTATTGCCCTTTGTCTTAATTTCAAATAGTGATTGTAGTATTGGCAAAGATGATTCCACCTCCTTGAGTAGAGTTGATTTCTCCTCTTCATGATTATGGACCTTTGCTAATTCGAGAATTTGGTCCTGTTGAGAGCTTTCAACATTCTCCCTTTTAGCCATTTCTCCTTCTTCTTTTTCTACTTGCTTAATAAGCTCTTGGAATTGGTGAGTTCATAGCTCGTATAGTTGACCTCGAGCACACATCCCTAGGGTCTCCCTTGTTTCATTGCGGAGCCCATCCATGATGTGGTACATTAGCCTTTCCTCAAAAAACTCATGGCCTAGGCATTTGTTTAACAAAGAGTAATATCTTTCTAAGGCCATGTCCAAGGGTTCATGTTGCACTTGTTTCCACTCTTGGATTTGTCTTCTCAAGGTTGACACTCTTGCATAGGTTTGATATCTTTCATTGAAGAGTTCTACCATTATCAGCCAACGTCAAATTGATTTTGGTCTTAAGGACCTGTACCATACTTTTGCTTGGTCAATGAGTATCATAGGAAAAAACTTAAGTTTTTGCCACCCATTATCAATATTGTTCCATACATAGGCATCATGGAAGGTTTGTAAATGATGTTGCAGATCTAAATCATAGCCTCCTAAAAATTTGGGAAAGTTGTTTAAATCAAGCCTAGGTAGAAAACTTTCCTTATGATGCCTACAGGATATTCGAATAGCCTCTTGTACATGCATTAGGCTCCTAGTGGCCAACAGGGGTTCATTGTCACTAGGTAGATTATGAGTTTGTAAGTTGGGACAATGTTGTCTTTGTTTATGTACATAAGAGACCCCTGCATCAGATTGAGTACTCCAAACTTCATCTTCATCATCATATAATTTTTTGGTTCTCCAATGAATTGCCTTACTGGTTGTTGCATTATCATAGTCTTGTGAGAGAGACATTGTTGTGAATTTGTGTATGACTTAATTAAAATTAAGGTTTTTTTTCTAAGAGACATATCGTGAATACTTTGTTACAACGATCTTGTATGATATAACTAATCTAAATAACTAGCATCATCCTCGGCAACAGCGCCAATGATGAGTGGCGAGGTACCCCTACACTCAACCATACGAATACGAGCATTCATGCACGATCTGGTCAAACTCCATAGATGAGCTAGCTGTGGTATCTAGATAGTTACATGTTGATCGCAGTTTGCTATCTTCCCACCTGGACTAGTATTTGCTTTGTCACGTATAGTTTAGTCTAAAGTGAGGTGTATGATGTGGGCCTAAACTAGTGCTACTCCTAGAGGTAATGGAAAATAACTTTGTTTTAAGCTAAGAGGGAGTCCTTAATCATCCATACACATCTTGGACCTCGTGTACTACTTCTAGGATTACGAAGCATATATTACTTGAGTGCTCCTAAATACACTACTGGGTTACCAAATAGTCACACTCAAATGCTCGTGATTAAGTCGTACTCATTCCGCATTTAATAATAGGGATAGGAAATGAAGGTAAAGAAATATTAATTAAGAAAACAATAAATAGCAATAATAGTAAGCAATTAAGACTAAGTGAATGTTGCAATGATGAAGTAATCTCAAGCTTTATTGTCGGTCATGTGAGTGTCCAAGTATGTCACACTCGAATAAAGGTTCTGTACAATTACAATCATCACACTGCAAGCATGCATTGGGGAAAGAGTTGAGATAAACTAAAAATGACAAAAAGACTCTAATCTAACACTATCTTCTCTAACTCTAACACACCCTTTCTGTGCACCCAAATGTGTATTTGTAGGCTTACACAGGAGACACGATATCGTGTATCTGATATCGTTGGCCAGGCCACAATATCATGGATCTTATATCAGAGCCTAATAAATCATGGTTCATCACCTTGCCTTCTTTTAGAAGTGCCATTTTGGGTTTTCACTTCCTCTTTAAATTAAATGGTAAATCCTAAAAAACAACTAGCATCATTATGAATTCACTATTCCTTTATTTTGGAAATTCAACCCCACTTTGAGATGACATAATTTAAAAGGTTGATACAATAAGGTGTTAGTTAATTTCTTATCCTAACACATATAGTCAACACTATACATAGGTAAAACTTAGATAGAATACAACTCTTGCAATTCTTTAGGAAACATTTTTTCTCCACGTCCTTCTTTGATTATTTAATCCCAAAGTTTTAAATATAAGAAAGGTGGAAGGACCAAAACCTATTTAATGATAAGTACATCCCAAGACATCGCATAAATAGAGTTACATAAGAATACAAGCATTGCCTAGATGTGGCTAGTTACTCTAAATCCTTGTCACAAAGTTTTAGAAACATTTAAAAAGTTAGGATGCAAACGTGCCAGCTTACCCTTAATGCCTGAGTATTTACCCTTTGGTTTAATGCAAAACTATGCAAAAATGATATCGCGTTTCTTGATGGATGCAAAATGTTGAATGTGAATTACAACGTTCGTAGGTTTTATGATTAAAAGTTGGATTTCAAAGTTGGTTTCACGGGTGCACGCGATGTGATTAAGGGAGCTTTAAATGGCTGAATCTTAGAAGAAACGTCAGCTTTGAAAAAGTTTCAAAGTCTCATAACAATTTTATTGAAGAGTGAACAGTGCTGACATAAACTAGAGATCCTGAAAAATATCATGAAAGTTGAAATCTAAGGAGCTTATTTGTTACAGAGCATGAATGCAGAAGATCTTGCTAATAGTGATGATTCACAAATTACAAGCGTAGATAATCTTTCCATCAGTAATTCATTCACCCACCAGCAACACAATGATCACCCACAACCAACTGCCATTCTCTATATGTCATATAGAGGGTGGCATTAATCATACGTTTTTGCCCAATGCATGAAGTTTCATAATGACTCCACTCACTAATCAGTGTAGAGTCGCACAAAGTTACTGGGAATTTTATATAAGATGCTATAATGAAAGTTGTTATATAAAGAGATTCGTTGCTTATGTCGCATACATAATAATGGAAGCAGATATGAAACATGAAAAATACTTACAAACATGCAATGAACGAGTCCCTTCATGTTTTCAATTATAATATCGAACCACTCCCATTTCCAACGTTTTCAGATGTTGTTAAGATATCAAAAATAGACCAGGTTTTTCCACGGCGTTTTTTGGACGTCATGATTAGTTAGAAAACAGAGACCCTGCTTTTCAAAGAAATGCTTAATTGTCAATTGAATATGACCTAGTCGAATCTACTGGTCACCTACTTAAAGTCGGTTACATTTCATGCTGCTGTTCAGTTTCCACACATGGATTCAGATTGCAGAACACAAACACACACACGCCATTAAGAACAAATCGTAAAACAAACCCTGCCTCTTTCATGAAATCAAGTATCCAAGCGTAAGTTGACTTAAGGTCTTCCATTTTGCTCAGTTGTATTAACATTTGCTGGCCAAAAACATGGAAGGAAACTGCTGTACCGAAGATGCAAAATGGTGCATGTTAGGAAGCATCCTTTTTCCTTTAACCTCCGCGGGAATCTTTACTCGACCTGTTTTCTACTATTAGCCCGTCGTTTAGGCAGCAGGATGCAGACTTTCACTAGCTCCATTGGCTGCTGCATTTTGACAATTTTGATCCGAAGGACAGTTTCCAAGCAATAGAAGAATTTTCTGGGTCAATGAGAGCTGAGGCGGCTGTCGTCCATGTCTGCCCAACCTGTCTTTTTCCTGCACAGGTTGGCCCGCATATTACCTAATACAAATCTTCCCCCTACCAAACGTTGAACATATTGCTCACTTAGGCTATAAAAGCAGACTATGTCCGTGGTTTCAGTCCGTGAGAGCATTTGTTTTCTCGAACAGCGCAGAACAAGGAAAACATAACATAGTAGACAATGGCATTGGGTCGCCAGTTTCTTCTCACAATAGTTGTGGCATGGATGGCCCTGGATGCATCAATTCCAGTGCAAGCTGAGGTGCATGAACATGTGTTCGTGGTGAGTTGCATGAGTACTAGTCTTTGGTATTTGATGTTATGCACTTTAGTCGATGATTGAACATAAATAAGCTCACTGGTTTGGCCAGTATTGTTGATAGGATCGGCTGATAAGTTTCAGATTGGTAAACCAAAGCTCTGTTTATAATGAATTGTGCAGATTCAGTCGACGACAGTGAAGAGGCAGTGCAAGAATCACAACATCATCACCGTCAACGGGCAGTTTCCAGGCCCAACATTGGAGATCAGGAATGGTGACACTCTCGATGTTTTGGTGCAGAATAAGGCGCAGTACAACGCTACCATACACTGGTACACTAGCTAGTCTTACCCGATCCATGCATCCAATTTGCTTGGATCAATAATTCATTTAGCACTTACACATTGCCAATGCAAATTTCTGTCGCTATTATTTTACTGTTTTGAATTGCGACGTCCTCGGGGACACCAGGTTGCTCCTGGTCACTGATGTTTGGTTTTGTGGTGGGATTGTAATTGCAGTTTTGTTTCTAGGCTAAGTTTCGTTATTTGTTGAAAATTCTACCGTGTATCCGTAGCTACTTAAGCGATTTGTTGTTTCTCCGTTGACAATGGGTAAATATGAATACGAATAGGATTTCTCGAGGAGTAAATGTGGATTTAAAAGCATGGTTAGTGATGCAGCAGAGCCGATTGGGTTGGCATGTTGGATGAAGCAGTTGAACGGTACACTAGAAAATAGACAGTGGAAAGTCGAAACCACTCTGGCTTTTCTTTTTAATGAATACTTTTTGGACTCCCGCATACCCGTCTGGCAATGGAGCTGACGTTTAGAAATTTTTATACGTGAAAATGATTATGTCGGCGTTTGCTCCTGGAAAGCGTTATATACTGTTCTAATTCTGAACATGAAAGCCATAAAAACCGCGTAATAGGCGTAAGACAGACACGGATAACAGTAAAATCATACCGACTAATCGTATTCTATTTTATTTGTCTGGGCTGCTACGTGGCAGGCACGGGATAAGGCAGATGAGAACATGCTGGTCAGACGGGCCAGAGTTCATAACACAGTGCCCAATCAGACCCGGTGGCAGTTACCGCTACCGGTTTACCGTGAGCGGGCAAGAGGGAACGCTGTGGTGGCACGCCCACACGGCGTGGCTTCGCGCCACGGTATACGGCGCTCTCATAATAAGGCCCGCCCTGGGGACCACCTATCCTTCGTGCTTCTCACCCATGCCCGCGGCCGAGACGCCAATCCTGCTCGGCGAATGGTGGAACGCCAATC
>MNCI01037183.1:2269-35025 GCA_015680685.1 Gnetum montanum | reverse complement strand
AAGTTAGGGGAAAAAGCTTATGATTTAACACTAAATGTATACAAGTATGATTTCAAGTTAAAAGAGCTAATTATGATCAAGAGATCATTAAAACATATAAGAATCTTATTTAGTGGAAAAAGGAAAATTTATTAGGGAGCATAAAACATAACTCCTCAATATGATTAAGAATAATTCTAAGGCATTTTGACAAATATTTCATCAAAAAGATGAAAAAACTTGGAAGTTTGGATTTGTAGCAGTTACTAATCTCTTTGGAGCTTGCTTTGAACATGAATAGGCCATCCATATTTACCTCACCTCTTAGGAACCTTTATACATCACTCAAACTAAGAAATAAGAAGGGGTGGCTCAACTATCTTCTAGCAAATTAATAGATGCTTAAGGCTTATATGCAAAGTTACTTAAATGTAGAAGAACTATAGTTTGTATAGAATTATGTGAGCTTTTAAATGTAACTCTGTAGAATAGGATTCCAAAAGATTCCTGCATTAGTAGAGCAGTAATGTTGTTCAAAAAAGGTAATAGAAATAACCTAAAAAATTATAGGCTTATTATGATCAGCCATCTCCTTGCAAAATTATTAGGTAATATCTTTGAGAGAAGCGTTAATAGTTAGATAAAATTAATTAATGTTTGGGAAAGTTCACAGTAGGCTTTAGGCAACATCACTCCATAGTGAATCACTTCATTGCATTGAGGTATTCTATGGATTAGGCAAAAGGATTTGCTAGGATGATATATCTATACTTTATGGATTTTTCCAAAGCTTATGACTTTGTTATTTGGTATAAATTATGGAAGTGGTTGCAGGATATTAATATTCTTAGAAAACTTCTACCTACTATTTAGAAGTTGTATAGTCTAGTACAAATTATGTTCTTTAATAAAAACACATAGGGAAAATTTATTCTAAATAAAAATATTGGGCTGAAGAAAGGATGTCCAGCTCCATCCACTTTATTTAGCATTTTCATTGATGAATTAAAATAATTGATATCCTCTACTACATAGTATTCTATTAAAGTTGGAAATTTTCCTATGAATATTTTAATGTTTATTGATCATGTCATTCTTATAGCAAAAATTGAAGTTTATGATTCAAATTTTAGATGATTTTTGTACTGTCTTAGGGATGAAAGTCAATGCTAGCAACACCAAAATAATGGTGGGTGTTACTAGATTTTTTATAGATGATTTCTATATTGGGTTAAAGAAAATGAAAATTGTCTCCTCATATAAGGAATTACATATTTCAATTTCAAAAAGATATTTTTGGAAAGATTGTATTATTTACAATGTTTTAAATAGTATGAATGCTTTATATTTAGTTTGTAGTAAATGTGCACAAGAACATAATTGGTCATGAGATCTTCACAAGCAAATGTACAATCAACTTGTTCAACAATTTTTATTATATGGTTGTGAAATTAGGTGATGAAGCATCAAAGTGTCATATCAATAGGCCCCCATCAACATTGCCTTGTCGACAAGTCCTCATCAATGCAACACTGTCAACATGGTATTGTCCATCAGTAGGGCCCCATCGTTGTAGTGCTTGCTACATTTATGAGGTCGTATCGACATAGGTCCATAATAAAGTCTATAAATACATGTGCTCCAACCATGTATTAGCATTCTTTGTTCAATAGAGTAGTCAAACTCTTGCAATTTTTTTTCATAATCTTAGAGAATAATCAGTGAGTGTCCGTAATGTGGATCTAAGTTAGTTGTACAATGTCTTATTTGAGTGGTAACATACCTAGACACATTCCATGAATGACAATAAGATTGAGATTCATTCTTATTCATTGTAGCACATTGACATAGATTAAATTTACTTTTAATCTAATTTATATTCCATGTACTTAGTTAATATTTACATTCCATGCATATTAATGAATTGGCAAAATGAGTGCAACTTGTTTCAAGCATAAACATGTATTTGCTTGGTAATCCTAGTAGTGTTATTGCTTGGTTTGTCCAATAGCATAGTGCTTGGTAATCCTAACAGTGGATACGTGGGTTCAGGATGTGTACGACAAGTTGGGAATGAATACTCATAATCCATAGGCTAGTTTAGACTTTACTTTATGTTGTTAATTAGTTTAAATAATTGATTTCTTTATTACTATAGGAGTAGCATAAGGCCAAAACAACATCAAGAATCATATGCCTCACTCTAGACTAAATCATACGTGACAAAGCTGCCACTAGTCCCAATGGGAAGACAGTGAATTGTGATCAAGATATAATGATCTAGATGCCACAACTAGTCCCATCCATAGAATTTGACTAGAGCATGCGTGAATGCTTGTGATTCATATGGTTGAACATATGGGGTACCTTGAATGCCCATCATTGGCACCATTTCCAATAATGGTGCTAGTTATCTAGATTAGTTATATTATACACAATCTCTATAAACACAGTCATAATTTTATCTTTTAGAAAATATTAAGTCATGCATATCATTAACTAACAAAAATGTCTCCTTCACAAGGAAGCAATAATGCATCATATGAAGTGAACATTCATTGGAGAACTAATGAGATATATATTAAAGAAAAATGGAGTAACCAAGCTTATGAAGTGGTTTCATATGTTCATGACCACCCTAACTACACTCAAGGACTACGTTTACCTAAGGCAAACAATCCTAGAGGAGATGAAGTAAGTCCTAGACCAGGGAAGGCCTCAAGGCCTATGACCTCCTCAAAACATGGAAAAGATAAATCAAGGAACCATGGGGAATACTATAGAAGTCATGGAAACTCTCCAAATTCCTCATCTTTCTCTTTCTCTTTCTCTTTAATGTCTAGTTCTAAAAAATATGAATGTAGGTATAGAGATAAAGCTCCACTATGGCATTGAAATAAAAATAATAATTAAAACCAAGGGAAAAATCAAAGACATCAAAATGAGCATAGACAAAATCATCATAGTTAGATAAATAGAAATAGAAATTTTCACCATGACATGCATGATGATGGTGAACCCTTGTTGGCCATTAAGAGCATAATGCAGATCATAGAGGTAGTTAAAATACCCCATAGGCATTGTAAGGAAAGTCGCATCAAAACGCTTGATATGAATAACATCCATAAATTTGTGGAAGGCTATGATTTTGATCCACAACATCATTTGGAAGCCTTCCATGATGCTTGTGTCTTACAAAACATTGAAAGTGAATGGACAAAGCTTAAGCTCTTTCATAGGACACTAATAGACAAAGCTGAAGTGTGGTATAGTTCATTGAAACCAAATTCAATCCATTAGTGGTCCACAATGCTAGAACTCTTCAACAAGAAATACCAAACCTATGCAATGGTGTCTAACCTAAGGAAACAAATCCAAGGATGGAAACAAGAACAACATGGATATGGCCCTAGATAGATACTATTCTCTACTAAATAAATGTTCAAGTCATGGTTTCTCTCAAGAAGAGCAACTTTTCCACATCATAGATGGGCTTCATAGTCAAATGAGAGAGACCCTTGGGATGTAAGCTCAAGGTCAATTATATGAACTAGGAACGTATCAAATCCAAAAGCTAATCGAGTGTGTGGCTAAAAAAGAAGGAGAGGTATGTAAACAAGAGAATGTAGAGGAAAATAATTGGGACCCAAATCTTCAAAAGAAAAGGATCTACATTTAACTTCTTAGGTGCTCATAGACAATTATGTGTTGTTTAGAACAACGGCATGGTCTACATTGAAATTCTCAAGTGCTCATGAACATCTATAAAAGTGGTTATGCAAGGGCATTATGGTAGGAGCCTACTTTGGGGAGGACCGACTTGCATAACTTTTGTTGATCATGGCTTTGAACTAACCTTCATATCTTCAAGAACATCAGTGATGGTTTCTTTGAATTTATGCATAATTTTGGGACTAATTCTCATCCATTTCATTAATTTCTTCTACTTTTCTATTCCCATATCCATTAATATTTCTTTTCCATCTTTTGAATAAGACCTTTCTTTTTAATTGTTTGAAAACTTGTGTGCTTCTAGATTTATGCTCAATAGTCATGAGGGCTAGGGATGTCTATTTTGAAATTTTTAAAAACTTTTCTAACATCTTATTTTCGAACATTATGGTAACTAATAGTAATTGATCAAAATAATGTAAATAGCTTGATGATTTTAGTTATCTCATAGTCTTAGGCATAGTATGTTGTCATCACCTTGTGCTTAAATGCAAACTAAGGGATCTAAAAAGGGTTAATTATTAAGATAAATTTACAAAAACTAATGTTGATCCTTTGGTGACTATAGGTGATGCTAAAAAAAACACCTAAGGAAGAGGGTCTTTTGCTAGGCATGAAAATAAGCAAAGAGGGGAACAATGGAGGATATGCCCATAGACAAATCGTAGCACATACAAGATAGTAGCTCAAGCATCGCATGTTTACTAGATCCATGGAATAATGAGAAAAAACTTCAGTCTATTCTTCAAGAATGTTCTACATAACCAGAGAAGCATCAACATAACAATCAACGTTGGAAGTTTTCCACCACTAGTAGCAACAAGAAGTATCATCTTCAGTAGATTTTTGAACAGCTTGGCAAATTTTGTAATTTTTAATGTCTATCTAGTCTCTTTGTCACTCTATCATTTTGTATGCATCCATTAGAATAAAATTTTGTAATGAGACACTCAATTTTGTTATGTCAGTTTGTTATGTCAAGTGTTAATCAATAATCCCATACCTTCCCAATTTAATAAAAGAACTTGGGGACAAGTTTTCATTCAGTCGTGGGGGTATGATGAAGCATCAAAGTGTTGCATTGATGGACCCTCAGTAATGTGGCCTCGTTGATGTAGTGTTTGCTACATTTATGAGGCCTCACTGATGTAGCCCCATAATAAAGTTTATAAATACGCATGCTCCCATCATGTATTAGCATTCTTTAGTCAATGGAGTAGCCAAAATCTTGTAGTTTTATTCTGTAATCTTAGAGAACAATCAATTAGTGCCCATAGTGTGGATCTAAGTCAGTTGTATGACATCTTATTTGAGTGGCAATGTACCTCGACACATTCCATGAATGACAATAAGATCGAGATTGATTCTTATTCATTGCAGCACTTTGACTTAAATTGTATTTACTTTTAATACAATTTATATTCCATATAATTAGTTAATATTTATGTTTTATTCATATTAATGAATTGGCAGAATGAGCATGACTAGTTTCAAGCATAAACATGTATTTGCTTGGTAATCCTAACAATGTTACTACTTGGTTCACCCAATAGCATAGTGCTTGGTAATTCCAATAGTGGATACATGTGTTCAAGATGTGTATAGAAAGCTAGGAACAAACACTCATCACCCATAGGCTAGTTTATACTTTACATTCTATTGTTAATTAATTTAAATAATTGATTTATTTATTATCATTAGGAGTAACATAAGGTTAAAACAACAAGAATCATATGCCTCACTCTAGACTAAAGCATACATGACAAAGCTACCACTAGTCCAAGTGGGAATACAATGAACTATGATTAGAGCATAATGATCTAGATGCCACAACTAGTCCCATCCATGGAATTTGACTGGATCATGCATGCACGCTTGTGATTTGTATGGTTGGGCATAGGGGGTACCTCATCACTCATCCTTAGGAAACTTAGTTTAACTACAATGTGATGGAAACATTTTAAATATGTGCAAAAATAATTTTTATTCCAAGAACTTTAGGTAAAAGCTTAAGCTTCATGTGTACTTTACTAGTAGAAGTAGATATGCTACTTATAGAAATTTCAGCTCTTCAAAAATCTCTACAATTTTATGAAAAGATGCTTACTAGGCATAGCATTTACCTATCCACAAAATTTCATAAAGTTATTTAGAAAAAAGGATAATTCAATGATAGGAAAAAATGACTTAAAAATGAATTAATAAAGGTCAATGTTGAAATTTAGGCTTTAAATATCTAAAAACAAGGATTAGGTAGAAATAAGGCATTGAAGCATATGTGGGAACAATCATATTGGAAAAAAAAGTTTATTTGTAGTAGATTCAAGGAGAATCCTTAATAAAACTACTTACTTATCAAACAAAGTAAGGTGATATTCACATGCACTCATGTGAGATCTCACTATCTATGGATTCAACCAAGGAGATAGATTAATCTTCAAAGAGAACAATAAATCTAAGGCTTTAGATATATTTGTAGTAGTGAAAGATCAAGAGCATACCTTTATAGATTGTCCATTCTTTAATGCTCATGGACTTAAATATAGTATCCAATGAATAAATTTCCAACATTTTTTTGAGTTGGAGGTTTCAATTTTGGGTCATTTTCTTAATGAGGTGTTTAATATCCATCATGAGCATATCAAAGCCATGTAATAAAAAATTTTTATCTTAGCTAACTCATCATCAAGTATTTGTAGACAAGTTGTGTCCACTCATTGATAAAATAAATGACATCTTTTTAAACATTGAAAAACATGATTTTATTTTTAGTTGAAGTCAATAGGCATGTAAAAAGAATTTTCCTTCTAAATATTGAACTTTTTGTTGATCCACAAAGATAACATTGTTCACTAAGTCCTAATTTTAGCATTGCTCTGTATGTGAATTGGTGCACATGGACCACTAAAGTTAATAATTGTTATATAATTTCTATTACTTTTAAGGATTTATAACAAGGTGCTTAATGGTCATTCTATAATTTACTACTAGTTCTTTTTTTAGCTCGCGCTAAGTTGAGTTGGGATTGGAGCTTTTATTAAAAAATAAAAGATAATAAATATTAAAATTAGAATAAAAAATGTTAAAATAAATAAATCTATTCACTAATAAGAAGAAAACACTATGATTTGTTCTTAGATGTATAAAACTTAAACATAAATTATGAATAATTTGGAACATTTTGTTTACTTTTCTTACCTTAAAGCCTTAAGATAGCTTTATTTATTTCATGCTTCATTCAATATTGATGATTTTGAAGCTTTCCCTTTGGATTAGGATTATCACCTAGCTTGAAGTCTCCTAGAAACATTTATTATACTATAAAAAATACATATAAAGAGATTTAACCATCATTTTTATATGTTAAATGGTTTATAATATGACCCTACTCTTAAAAAATATGTCCAAGCCTTGTTCATTGAGTCATCAAGTTTTTGTGATTCATTGTTTACGTCGAGTTGCTATTTTTTGAGTTTTTAATCATTGGTTTCTATACATGCTCCTCTCAAATAATGTTTTAATAGTGAAAACAATGTAGTTGTTATCCCTTACATCTAACACTTATATCTAACACCAATAATTCTTTGAATCTTATTATCTAGTACTTCTAGCAACTCCTAACAATGATTGAGATTCGAGAAGATTACATGTGCCTTGCACCAAGAAAATGCTAATAATACATCATGTTAGAAGCAATATTGTTACGTAAGATGTAATAGTTGTATTACTTATTTTAAGCACAAAAAACATGCATGTAATGGTTGTGGTAGCTAGCATGATCTTATCTTAGTAACCTAGAAAACTTGCCAAAAATGATTAATCGTGTTGTAGGTATCTCCTATCATTGTGGCATATGTCATGGTATATTTTGTCTTATTTTTATTTTTATCATCATTCTTATTTAGCTTATAAAATTACTATATAAGTGATGGGTTGAATGATGGGAGGTGAATCAAGGTTACATTAAGAGATCAAGTGATATTAAGTGACCAAGTGAGAGAGGGAATAAGTCTTCTATTGTTCAAGGATTTTTTCCATTGAATGTGTTCTCTTCTTTTGTAATGCTTGGTTGAAATGAAAGCTAGCTAGGGGCTAGAGCCATTGTTGGAATTTTTGTTTTCATGATAATTCTTTTGTTATTGGTGCATTTCTTCTAATTTCATGATCAAAGTTCTACTTCTATTGCTTATTGTTAGTTTATTATTCTTCTTAAATATGTTTGATAATGCAACTATTGCTTCTCATCTCACTACTTTTAATACCATTATAAGTGTGTTGATGCTGAAATTTAGGCCATAAGGAAAACTAATATACAATGCCCAATAATGTGCAATTTTACAAGGTTGTTGCCTAAGGCACCTTGCTTATGAGCACAACTAGCCTAGGAATAAGTCTTAATAAAAAAGAAAAGTGATTGATAATGTAAAAGAACATTAAATTTAAAGATACTAATTTACTTGTAAGTAGAAATATTGAAGATGAAATAACTAAAATAGATCATAATGTTAAGTAAATAATAAAATGAGAAAATAAAAGTTCAAAGAAGAAAGACTTAGCAAGTAACTAATGATGATAGTGCATAGTCGCACAAGTAGCATTGATAGCTTGTAGACAATAACACTATCTAGTAGGAACTACTAGCAATAATAGCAACAAGCATCCAAGAGCAACAAATTCCATGTAATAACAACATGTAGTAAGTTGCACGTAGCAATAGTAACACTAATATTAAAAGGGAGAAGGAATATAGGATGGAGAAAATGATGAGAATGAAATACAAGAAGGGAAGGAAGAAGAAAAAGAAGAACTTCGTATTTCAAATGTAAATAACAATGAAATAAAAATATATAAATAACAATGAAATAAAAAAATTGTGCAAATATTACGGAGGAGGCATAGGGCATCCATCCTTTCATGCTCCTCTGCAGGTACTTCACATAGAAGACGATGCACCAACTTTACGTAGAAGACGATGCACTAAGAACCAGATAGGAGACAGAAAAAATAAACGTCACTACTACGCGCACGTTCTCCAAGGACCAAGCCACAGGCTATGCAAAGCAAAGCAAACTGAGCCAAAGGAAAACAAAGCATGCACTACCGATTACGCTTCAAAGATGCGCCATGAATCCCTAAATGTGCCCAGATGCTCAATAAAAGTAATCTTGGATCTACAACCTCAAAGATTTTGACGAAGTTCTGCAAACGTGAAAAAATGCACAAATGGAGCTAGAAATAGGGTTTCAAACTACAAAAGACGGATCCGGATACCAACAATGCAAGCAAAGCAAAGAATCCTTTAGTCTTCCTACCTAAGAAAAAAGTCCTACATGAGGAAAAAATAGGAACACCAGAATCAAAACAAGAAACAAATGAATGTAGATGAATTTTCCTTTTCCTTTGGAGGAAGAAGAATTTGCAGTGCCGTAGAATTTAGCAACGCTGTGCTAAGAACATCATGACAGCAACACCAGCACAAGCATCACCATACTGAGAGAGCACTGCTGTGGTGTGATTTAAAAGTGTCAGTGAGTGAGTAGCAGCTAACTGTCACATCAAAGGTAATCCATCTGATTTCCTTTTTTGTTATCATTCGTAGTTTATGCTGGTTTCAAGCAAGAGTGACATGTTGTGTGAGGTTCTCACATGTGGGCAATGTTGACGGCAACCATGTGGATTGTCATAATTCAGAAGGCTTTAGTAGTAGAGTTTTTAGTTTGCCGCATAATGTGTCCACCTACGCAGCATTTACAAGGAGCACGGAAGTATTAGAAGTCTGTAAGAAAGCAGTGTGAGTGTTGGACGCAACAAATAATTCATATTAGATTCATACCCCTTCATTTGCGTATCCAGTGCTTACAACAAGTTTATAAGTATTAACAATGAGATAAAGAATTCATGATGCATGAACCTTGGTGCATCCTTGACTTGGTAAGTGTTTTGGCTTGGGTTTCCTTGATCATAGACTTCTTCTCAGCTACAACTCTTATCATGAAGAATTGACTGATGACTAGAGCTTTGTTCCTTTATTTTTTAAGCTATATGATTCTTGTTTCACTCCTGAGTTAGATGTGGAACTTTATCCTCATAAGCTTACTGCTACACATGGAGATGACTACCAATCGTGAATATCGCAAGCTTGAATATTGGCAAAAATGTAATATGCGTTAGCATATCTATTCTCCTAAGCATTGAAAGAGATCTTCCTCTTAATCTGGAATGGCCTGATCCTTCTTGGTTGTAGCTTGGTAACTTTTGGTTACTATTCTTCTCTTGTAACATGAACCAATACTTGATCTCTTTCCTGAAATTCTAGATGCCTACGATGTTTATTAGCATGCTCTTTATATTGCTGATTACTTTCCTGAATCTACTTCTGAACTTTCTCATGGAATTGCACTAGATCTACTACGAATTCATTGGGTACTATTGCCAATGCCTTTGGAACTCGTGAATGTTTGTTGTAAATAACTTTGAAGGGAGTCTTCCTAGTACTATGACACTAAATTTTTGTAGGCAAGTTTAGCTTAAGAGAGCGTTTGTTCTCACAATCTGAGATTCTTCTTACACGGGCAATTTCTGGCTCCTATTTATGACTTCTATCTGTCCATCCATTTAGGGATAATAAGTAGAACTGAATTGTAACCAACAGCTAACAAACTTTCACAAAGTCTGCCAAAATAAACTTATGAACTTAACATCTCGATCACTTATGATACTTTGTGGGATGCTAGCTTCATAATCTCACAGAGAATAATTTTGCTACTTTCTTGCCATCATGGATTTTACAAGGAAATGAGACATCTTGGAAAATCTATCTATGACAGTCAAAATACAATCATTTTCCTTTTGACTTCATGAAATAAAAGAAACAAAATTAATACTAATGTTCTTCCACAGTTGGCACTCCTAGCATTGGTGGCTATCTTTCAACGTATTTATTCATTTGCATCCTCATCCCTAGTTTACAAAAATATCTTTGTAATCTTTCTATGGTTTTCTTTTGGCGTACGTGAGCCAGAAATTTGCTGCTATGTGCTTTGTAAATTAACTTATCATGAAGGCTACTTTGTGGAATGTACAATTTTTGATTTTTATATAGTAGATGGTTATGAACCTGGTAATCATCTTGGGATTGTTGTAAGTCTTGATGGATTTTCTTCCAAACTTCACCAAAATCCAAATCTTCATTATATCTTAAGTTTTCTCAAGTTAACTCTTTCAGTAAAATTGTGCTTCCTGGAAATGCATGTTTCCTTAATGCATGAGTAACTTTGTTTTAAGAACCTTGCTTATGCTTGACCATGAAGTTATACTTCTACAACTGTTCCATCCACTTAACATGCTTGCACTTAACATTGGCTACTGATGAATAAATTGGAAACCTTTATAGTTGGAAAGAAATACAAATTCTTTTGGAAGCTAGTGATGCCTCCAACATTTTAAGGCTTGTAAGATGGCATAAAACATTTTTTCGTACACTTTCTTCTTGAATCATTTAAGTTTTCATTGAAATATGCTATAGGCTTGTCATCTTGGCTAAGAACTCATCCAATGACTTTTCCACTTGCATTATATTCTACTTGAAACACCTTAACAAACTTTGGTAATGAAAGAATAGGTATATCTACTAGAATTATCTTAAATTGTTGAAAGCTGTGATTTGCTATTGGAGTTCACTTAGATGTATGTTGATTCTTATCCTTAATAATGTTAATCATTAGAGCTACTGTTCCACTAAAATTATTAATAAACATTCTATAGAAAAATTTCAACCCATAAAATGATCTTGCATCCATAGTCCGTGTGATCTTTCATTCTATGATGGCCTTTACCTTCTCTAAATCTACATTCAAATCTTCCTTAAAAATGAAAAATCCCAAATAAACTAATTCATTCTTTATAAATCTACACTTCTTAAGATTGATCAACAACTATTCTTCTTGTAGAGAAATATAATAAAAAGTTGATTTAGATATGGCTTCAACACTTCATTCATTAATCTCATGAATGTACTTAAAGCATTTATAAGCCCAAAAGGCATTGCTCTCCATTCATATAGATTAGCTAAAGTATGCAATGTAGTCTTTCACTCATCACCTTTATGAATTCTACTATGATGCTACTCACTTTCCAAATCTATCTTATTGAAAAATCTAGTTCTTGATAAGTTATCTAATATATCATTCATTTTGGGCATGGGGAACCAATACCTTATCGTAATTTGGTTGATGGTTTAAACATCAATACATATACAGAGCTTCTTTGATCCTTTCTTGGGTGTTAATACTGCCAATACTCCACATGGTCTAAGACTCTCACAAACAAGTCCTCTACTTATGAGGTCCACTATTTGTCTCTCTAGATCCTCACATACTTGTAGTCTCATGTTCATGGAATTTGAATAATCAATTCTAGAAATATTCAATATTCCAAAAAAAGATATTTTAACTCAAGCTCCTCATTGTAGAAGCATAACCAGAGAATGCTACCAACATCAATCAAAGGCTAGTAGTGGAAGTTGTTGACCTAAGAGCCTACTTATTCCATCTCACCATTTTATGACCTAAGTTAACAAGGGATGAAGCTTTCTAAAATCCTTAGGAGAAACTAAAGGAAGATGAGAATGCAAAAGAAAGTGTGGTCTAGAAAACATCATTGTCAAACACAATGCTTGTTGGTATAAATGATGAGCTTTTCTAGATGTGCAAGAAAAACTAGTTTCTAACCAAGGAAAACCAATGTATACTAAAGATAAGAACACAAAAGTAGCAATTAGTGGAGTATGTTATGTAGTAGTAAGAAAAAATTGCTAGGGTGAACCAAGATGTAAGAAGGTTTTCAACAAAGAATGAGAATCTATCAATGAAGGAGATACATGCCCTATGCCAAAAGACAATCATTAAGATTGCTACCTTGAAGAATGACGTCGTGAAACATGAAAAGGTAAAAAGTCACTATAGCGACTAGGACAACATGCTTAAGGAGCTAAACAAGAAGTAGCTAAGATTTGCAAAGCTAAAATTGAATGACATCCTTCAATAGCTCCAATAATGTAATAATGTAAGATAAACTATCTTTGATGGATTAAACATATATAATTGGGAAAAACTTGACATGAATGAGCTGTAAATTAAAGAAATGAAAAAATATATGAAGTTGGCCAACCTCTAATATGCAAATTTGGTAACACTAATTATAGGGTAAGAGATCAGAAATGGAAAAGTAAGTCATTAGTTCCTACCTTCTATATGAGGTAGAGCTTAGGCTTTACTAAGAAACTATGCAGAAGCTAGAGATAGATAATGCAAAGCTTGAGGTTCTTAAAAGAAAATTTGAAGATTAGTGATCTATTGCAAAGAACCTAGCAAGATGGATTATACACCACCAAGAGATGCAAAAGACTATGTAATGGTTTGATTTCAAATGTAAGTAATTCGTAGCTTAGTTTGTGAATACCAAAAGGACGTTTTCAACTTTTCTTTGCCCATGGAATATGCCTATAGTTGCTACTCTAGGTAATGCAACTTGGACCATCCATGATACCCAAAGCATGTAGGAATAAATGAAGACATTATGGATGCCTTCAAATTGTTCAAGTAGCAATAGTAGTAGTAGGATAGCCAAGGTCATTAGTTGAACAAAGGTAGGAAGAGTGTCAAAAATAATTACAAGAGACTCCACCTTATTTCATAACCTAAAACATCTATTTTGATCCATTTTTATACATGAATTCTAATTAATTTTTGGTAAGTATCCAATTTTGGTAAACATCATTATAATCACTTGAGTAAATTTATAATATGATACTCATGTTTTATCAAATATTTTGGTCAATAAGTTAGTTCCATACTTTCCTAAATTTTGTAAAAAACCTCAATCCAAATTTTGTTTACTCAAGGGCAAGTTTTTAATTAGTAGTGGGAGTATCACGAAGTCTAAATCGGTTGGCTATACTGACAAACATACATTTATCCTCTAATGCATTGACACATATGCATTGACGTAGTCTAATGATTTACCAATATAAATATATGTATCCACTGCATTTCTAGTACCTTTAGTCAGTAGCATAGCCAAAATTTTGTAGCTTTTCTTCTCAAAAATTAGAATTTTTCTCCTTTAAGTGCTTGTAGCATGGATTAAGTTAATTGTATTAAATTTTATTCAAGTAGATCATGTACCTAGACACTTATGCATGACAACAATAAATTTGAGATTGATTCCATCCATTGTAACACTTAAATTAGCATGTAGTTTACTTTTTCTACATTTTATTCTTGGTGAACTTTACTTTCCTTTACTTAGTAACTAAATATTTTATTCAGTAATAATGCATGAGTATGACCACTTCAAGCATAATATATTGATGTTTAGTAATACCAATAGTAAATACTTAGTAACCCAACAATGTTAATATAAGTTTAGGATGTGTATGAAAAGTGGGAACAAATGCTTAATGCTTAGGATACTTTAGATCTCTTTTATGTTTTCAGTTAATTAGTTTAATAATTTAAATGCAATAATTTTTAATATTTTAATTATAATAGGATCATCATACACCTTAGTCATACTTTGCCATATCACTTAAACTAACACAAGTGTGACTGAGAAGATAATGATCTACGACCTCATGCTTAGTTATCAAGGATATCATGTTAGCCAAAGTCCATGAAATTTAGCTAGATTATGTGTGCATGCTTGTGATTTCTATGGTTGGTTGTAGGATCTACTCTACCACTCATTTGTAATAAAATGGATTACAAAAAATAGAAATGGAAGCATGTATAAGAAAAGACAAAAACTTAAGATTCTCACAATACTCCTTTTCATACAAGACACAAGGTCATAGAACAAGAATGACCTTCCTCACATCCTTCCTTATAATGGTAAAGATTACTCACAAAAGAGATGCTTGATATGAGCTACACTCTTCTTTCTAGTGACTCTTGGATTTCCCTATCAACTTGAATGTCTTAAGTCATAGCTTTTGTCCTTAAGTTATAACATTCCTTATGATCTTTCTATTATGATTTTAGGTGATGTCCAACTTTGTCTTTGTTATTTTATTTAGCTCTTCAAAGTTAAATAGTTAGAATTTTTATGTTTTTAAGTTATATACCAAAGAAGGCTAGAAAGCTAGAGAAATATAGCTAGAATAGATAGGAAAAGCATATTAAGATGAAATATCCTAGAAGGGAAAGAAGGAATTAATAGAGGATTCATAATAATCATGTCAAGCTTTGGAAATTTCTTCTCCTTATCAAGTTATAAATTGAGGCCAAGGACCTCCATGTAGAACCATAATTGAACATTATGTAGTAAATATGAGTTTTTTGAAGCTCATATTTCTCCTTTCATGCTCTATTTTATATCACTTTGAAAGGGTACTTTAGTTTCTAACTTCAAGTTGTAAGCATAGCATCTTTCTTGCATTTTTATAGTAATAGTATTTCCAAATCCAAGCTCTTCCATAATAGATCCTAGTTACCATTTTCGCATAATTACCCATCAAGTTTCTCACAAAATTAACTTCCATTTAGTTATTCTCTTAATGCATTCTCACATACCTTCATTTTCCATAATTTCCCATGAGTTTTAAATGAAGAGAAGCCTTAAAGAGACTAAAAATGCATCCAAGAGATGTCATATTTATGTTTTATGTTTATATTTCATGCATACATGTTTTGCTTTTTATTCCCCCTATTTTTTTCAATTAAAGCTTTATTATGAATGTTGTAGTTTTAAGTATTTGCTCAAATGTGTACCTATTCAAATGACATGAATAAAATTTTATTTCAGATGAAATGAAATTTGTTTTCCCCTAATATAAAATTTAAATATGTATGATATTTTTCATGAAGAATATATATAGATATTGAAGGTTTTATGCATTGTTTACAAGTTGTGTTTCTTTTAAAATAATGATAGTTATGAATGGCCAAGTTACTATCTAAGTTTCTTACGTTTAGCATGCTTAATTTGAAGCCTAAGCTTTGTTCATGCTTGAGGCCATATTCCTCCATATATCTAAGAACTTCTCATATCATTTCAAGCTCATTTATATCATAAATTTAAGTCTAATCATGGGCATTTTTATAGATGTTGAAGCCCTCTTTTGTAAGTGTTAAAGAGAAAGTTAGTTGGATGTTAAATCTTGTGTGAGTGGCCTTTAAAAATATACAAGCAAAGCATCTCTTTGATTCTATAATCAAACTTTAGTAAAGTTATGAGTTTTGTAAGTAATTTAAGAATGAATGTAGTAATTAATATAATCTTATTTTGTAATAACATAACAAATCCCAAGAATCATCATGACCCTTAACAAAATTTAAGAGGAAAATGCATCTTGATTTACCTAGAAAAGAAGAATTAAGAAGAAAATATAGAAAATAATATATAATGGAACAATATCAAAGCCCAAAAAAATCAACTCCCTAATATCATTCATACAAAAGAAACAATTCTAGCATTTCTACATGGCATACTAAGAAGTACCAAAAGTAATTATTTGTAGTCATAAGTGATGGGATGCGATATCGCATGGGCTGCGATATCGTGTCTTTCCCTGCAATATTGCGTACCCAATATCGCAGCCCGCCGCCAGTTCTATAAATAAGAGGTAGCTCTTCCTTGTTTCTCCATCTAGATCTAGATCCTTAGTGAAACTCTGACAGTTTTACCTCTCCAGAGATAGAATAATTTCCATGTTCCTACAATAGGAGTCCCAAAGTAAATGGATCTTTATTTGAGCAAATATTGTACCTAAGCACACGTTTGTGTACCGAAATAAAGACAAACTTTTGGATAAACCTTGCATTGCATGGACTAAGATAAATAGGAATTTAATTCATGTTAAATGTTTAAATGCTTTCTTAAGGACTTAATCTTTCTTAACCCTCAACACTCCTAGTTAACTACATTCGGTACGACCGCTTCAAGCACGTGCATTACGCTTGGTAATCCCAGTAACGAATAGCGTTTGGTAATCCCAAAAGGTTGCATTGGTTTAGGGTGTGAACAAAAAGTGGGACAAATACTGATGCTAGGCATTAGAACTTAGTTAGTTAAACTTAGTTAGTTAGTCTCTTCACCCTTTCCCTCATTAGCATAGGCTATAAAACATAAAAGATATAAAAATCACATACCTCAAACTTAATTAATCATACAATCGTGACAAATACAAGTAAGTCTGGGAAGACAATGAATNCAAACTAAACTAAGATGTTTTCTTCTTCTCATAAAAGCACTTCACCACCTAGGGATCACACAAGAGACAGTCGGTGGTCTAACATACGCAACCCAGATCCGCCAGTTCCTTAAGAGTATTGACTAGTGTATACTCATCACGATGAGTATATACCCAATTTTACCTTTATCCTCCATTAGGATGAACAACTGCGTTGGTGAGACTTGCAAGATAACATAGTGTTACCCCCAGATCGAGTAGTCCCTAACATGCTCCTTCGTTCTCTTGCACAGATAGACATGATGCAGCTATACGCTGAATACATTGCAAGTGATTATGACATAAGGGATTACCATCCCATAGTGGTGCAATGTCAATGGGACGCATGGTAGGAGAGTTACCACATATCATTGAAGGGCAAAGGACCCCACAATGCTTTGCTGGTCATAAGAGACATTAAGGGTGGTGAACCTATCTTAATAGGTTCTCCACAAAATGATGTTCCCCCTCCTAACGATAGTGAGGAGGTAGGGTATCAGAACCTTCACTCCACAATTCACAACCCTGGTTCTGATTGCCATGAACACCAAGTGTTCAATGATGGAACATAAACACAAGATAAGGGCAAGCATTCTGATCATCATCACGATTGGGGCCATAGCCATTGAAGAGAAGGTAAGAAACATTGTCACAGCAATGGTTCCCCTTCATCGCATCATTCACCCTCTCCTTCCACATCAAGCCGTAGTCACAAAGAGCACAACCGTGAAGATAAGGGTAAGGATAAGCAAGATGAGAACCCTCAATAAGAGAGTTGAGAGAAAGGACGAGGGTATTCTAGGGAATCAAGGCATGAAAGAAGGGAAAGTAGGGAACCACGTAGGCATCATAGACATCATGAGAGAGATGATCATGATGAACCCCTACTTACCATCCGAAGTATGTTAGATATTATAGAGGCTGTTAAAATACCTATAAGGCACCAAAATGATAGCTGGATCAAGAGACTAGACATTAATAATATCCCACGATTTGAGGGGGGATACAATGTTGATCTACAAAACCACTTATAGGCATTCCACGATGCCTGTGCCTTGAAGAATATTGAAAATGAGTGGCAAAAGTTAAAGTTGTTCCCAAGAATGCTCATAAAAGAAGCAGAAAGTTGGTACTAGTCCTTAGAGCTGGAATCCATTAGACGGTGGAGTACGCTGCTAGAATTTTTTAACAATAAATACCAAACGTACTCTAGAGTGTCCAACTTGCGTAAGAAGATCCAAGGATAGTAGAAGGGTAATGATGAACCTTTGGATTTTGCCATGGGCCGATATTATGCATTGTTACATCATTGTTGGGGCCATGGCAATGCACAATGGGATCAACTATGCCATCTTGTAGATGGGATAAGACATGAAATAAGGAGAACCCTTGGGACATATACCAAAGGGAGATTATCTGAACTTAGGTCCCATGAAGTTCATAGATTGTTGGAGCAAGTAGCTAAGGAAGAAGGAGAGCTACAGAAAAGAGAAAGCATGGAAGAATATAACCATGATCCTTCCCTCTGAAAGAAGGGAGTAAGATTTTGTGAGGAAGAGGATGAGTCACCACTCGAAGAGTTGGTGAATAGAAAATCCTTGTTGCTTCAAAAGTTAACAACTAAAGTGTTGGCTAAGGTAGATCAAATGTCGGACTCCTTAGACAGTAGATTCGAAAGTATTTTAAAAATCATACAGGAGTCTAAGGAGCGAAGTAGTGACCATGATAAGAAAAAGAGGAGAGATTCAGACCATGCACATAACAAGGGTGATGGGATGCGATATTGTGTATGCAATATCACATGGGGCCATGATATTGCGTATGCGATATTGCGTCAGCTATGATATCGCATCTCCCATGATATCGCGTCATCCCCCATGATATTGCGTACGCGATATCACAGTCCATCACCAAATCTATAAATAAGAGGTAGTTCTCCCTTGTTTCCAAGTCTAGATCTAGACCCTTAGCAAAACTCTAGCAGTTTTACCCCTCCAGAGATAGAATAATTTCCATGTGCCTATAGTAGCGCTCCAAAGTGAACGGATCTTTATTGGAGCAAATATTGTACTTGAACACAAGTTTGTATATGAAAATAAAGACAAACTTTTAGATAAACCTTGCAGTGCATAGACTAAGCTAAATAGGAATTTACTTATTGTTATTTATTTATTTTTCATCATTTAATGCTTTGTTCGTTAATTAAATCTCTCTTAACCCTTCTTCCATAGTTAAGTGCATTCAGTATGACCACTTTGAGCATGTGTGTATCCTTGGTACTCCCAGTAACGAATAACGTTTGGTAATCAAGGTTGCATTGGTTTAGGGTATGAACGGTAAGTGGGAACGGATGCTGATGCTATGTTAATTAAGGCTTAGTTAGTTATTTAAAGTTAGTTAATTAGTCTCTTCACCCTTTACCTCATTAGCATAGGAGATAAAACATAAAAGACATAAAAATCACATACCTCAGACTTACTTAACCATACAACTGTGACAAGTTCAAGTAAGTCTGGGAAGACAACGATTGATTAACCTTAAGTGTTCCATGAGGTGTGTAGGCACTTAGTTTGCTGAGTTCAACCAGATCTCGTGTGAAAACGCTGATATTCATATGGTTGAGTGTAGGGGTACCTTGCCACTCATCATTGGCGCCATTGCCGGGGACTAAGTTGTTTGTGCGCTAAGTAGAACAAAGGAAATCATCCACATTATTGGGAAGTTTAAATGAACCCTTAGGGTTAATCATACAAAAAATAACATAACAATAAATAGCACATCGAATAATATAACAATGTCTTCTTCTTCTCATAAAAGCACTTCACCACCTAGGGATCACACAAGAGATAGTCGACAGTCTAACACACATAACCAAGAACTGCCAGTTCCTCAACAGTATCGGGTGGTATATACTCATCTTAATGAGTATATACTAGATTTTACTTTTATCCTCCATCAGGATGAACAACTGCATTTGCATGATCTGCAAGGTAACATAGGGTTGCCCCCAGATCATGCAATCCCCAACATGCTCCTCCATGCTCTTGCACAGATAGGCATGACATAGCTATATGCTGAATATATTGCGTACGATTACAACATAAGGGACTACCATCACATAGAAGCGCAACGTTTATGGAACTCATGGTAGGAGAGCCACCATACATTGTTGAAGGGAAAAGGGGTCCCACACGTCGTAAGTGAAATTGGAGATGGTAAACCAGTTATAATGGGTTATCTATCGAATGATTTTCTGCCTCCTAATGATGGTGAGGAGGTGGGCTATTAGAACCTACGCTCCATGATACACAACCTTGGTTTTGACCCCCATGAACACCAAGTGTTCAATAAGGGAACACAAACACATAACAAGGACGGGCACTCAGATCATCACCATGATTGGGGTTGTAGCCACTGAAGAGAAGGTAATAAACATCATCATGGTGATGGTTCCCCTTCTTCTTCCCTTTCATCACATCATTCACCCTCTCCTTCTACATCAGGACATAGTCACAGAGAGCACAAAGGTGAGGATAAGGGTAAGCAAAATTAGAGACCTCAATGAGAGAGACGAGAGCGAAGATAAGGGCATTCTAGGAAATCAAGGCATGAAAGAAGGAAAAGTAGGGAACCATGTAGGCATCATAGACATCATGAGAGAGATGACCATGATAAACCCCTACTAGCAACCCAGAGTATGTTAGATATTACGGAGGCTATGAGAATACCTACAAGGCATCAAAAAGATAGCCAGATCAAGAGATTAGATATGAATAATATCTCATGCTTCGAAGGGGGATACAACGCTGATATGCAAAATCACTTATAGGCATTTCATGATGTTTGCGCCTTGCAGAACATTGAGAACGAGTGGCAAAAGTTAAAGTTGTTCCCTAGGATACTCATAAAAGAAGTAGAGAGTTGGTTCCAGTCCTTAGAGCTAGAAACCATTAGGAGATGGAGTACAATGTTAGAGTTGTTCAATGATAAATACCAAATGTACTCCAGAGTGTCCAACCCTTGGATGGTGCCATGGGTTGATACTATGCATTACTACATCATTGTCTAGGCCATGGTTAAGCATAATGGGATCAACTTCGCCACCTTGTAGATGGGCTAAGACAAGAAACTAGGAGAACCCTTGGGACTTATTCCCAAGGGAGATAATCTAAGCTTAGATCCCATGAAATTCATCGATTGTTGGAGCAAGTAGCTAAAGAAGAAGGGGATCTATGGACAAGAGAAAGAGCGGAAGAATATAACCACGATCCTTCCCTTTAAAAGAAGGGAGTGAAATTTTGTGAGGAAGAGGATGAGTCACCACTCGAGGAGCTAGTGAATAGAAAAACTTTGCCTCTTCAAAAGCTAACAACGGAAGTTTCAGCTAAGGTAGATGAAATATGTAGCTCCTTAGATAGTAAAATTAAAATTATCCTAAAAATCATAGAGGAGTCTAAGGAGGAACGAAGTAGTGACCATGATAAGAAAAAGCAGAGAGATGCAGGCCATGGACGTAACAAAGGTAAGGGAAAAATGACTCTCTCCAATGAGGTTGTGGATTCGGATATAGACAATGACAGTGGATGTGAGATCTACCAATATGACCATCCTAAGGGATGTTATCCAATAATCTCACATCTACAAGAGTCTAGGGTGTATGCACTCAACCCAAGACTTAATAGACAATAAGCACCTCGAAGGTTACCTTATCCCCAAGGTAACCTGAGGCAGTTCCACCAACCATTAACATATTATCCAAGTGGAACTCCACCACAACCTATTGGGGAACACTAGTAGTGGCAACACCCATAGTCATGGGGGATGCCACCGCCTAGATAACTATACCCTTACTGGTAACTAGACCCATATGGCTACTACCTGCAACAGCTGGTTTCTCCAAGTAACTCTATGGGTCATGCAACCCCTCAATGTCACTACCAAGTTTGGGAGTATTTTAGGACTCCTTCTCCTATGGGAGACACACCACACACATACCATCCTCTGAATCCATCCGTACCTCTTATGCCGGTAACTCCACCACCAACTGCTCCAACAATGCCAAGGGTATTTCCCACTCAACCACAACAATCCAATGTCACGAGGGCTTTCAATCCTCAATTCTCAGTTGGTCTTGACAATCTTATGCTGAAAAGACCTTTCTTTAGAACCAACAATCCAACCAAGCCCTCACCCTCATAAGCGGTTGAACATCTCAATACCTCCGTACCAAATAAGATTTCGAGATCCCCTTCAAACACAAAATTGAGCCCAATGTACATGGTTATGTTAACACATACTGTTACTGACTGGATTAAGGTAGGCCACCTTCCCAAGAAATTCTCTAATCCTGGAAGCCCCCTAATTTATCTCCAAGTCACTGGGAATGAACATCATAAGGCTCTTCTTAACTCAGGCTCTGGAGTCAACTTAATTTCACAATAATTGTATAAAACCTAGAACTTTCCTCCACTCAAGAAGAGTAATATTCACTTAGAGCTAGTTGACCAGTCCATCACTGTTCCTTTGGGACAGGTTGAGGGCATTGTTACCACTGTGGGTGGTTGGTCATACCCAGCTGATTTCCTGGTGATCCAAATAAATAATGAAAAAGAAAAAGGGGACTTCCCGATAATAATGGGAAGGGCATGGCTAAGTACAATAATGCCTAGGAATCCATAATCTTTCCCTAGAAATATCTAAGAAAAATAATTTTGGAAAGATTGAGAAGAAGAAAGTTCCATGCATTGCATATAGTGACATAGGATGCCATTGCGTGCAGAAATCATGGGTGATGCAAAGTTTAACATTGCCTGCATGCAATCAGTGTGCACAAGACATTGACATACAAAAGTGCCTATATGCAGCAACCACAAGATAAGAAAACACCTAGTGGCTGATGGTTGATCAAGAGAGCAACTCGATAACATGCATGGAACTGATTGAGGGGATAACTAGTGCTTACGTTGAAAGCATAGACGCACTTGAGCAAGTTTGTTGCCAACTTCCAACCCTTAACTCTAAAAAAATTAACTGGGGGAAGTTGGAGATTCTTGAGGAATTTAAACAAGAGCCCCTATGCTTAAAAATATTGCCCACCGGTCTAGAATATATGACCCTTAAAAATGGAAAATCGATAATCATCAATGCAAAGCTTGCTCCCAAGCAAAAAGAGAGTTTGGTGAAGGTGATAAATAAATGGTCAATAGCCTTTGCCTGGTCATACCCTAAATTAACCAAAATAGATCCTAGGATATGCCAGCATATGATTTACACGGATCTCTCCATGAAGCCTCAAAAACAACCACAGAGGCAATTGAACCCAAAGTTAAGAAAAATAGTGAGAGAAGAAATAGAGCAACTTCTCAAGGCTGGGTTCATTTATCCCATTGCTGATAGCGAATGGGTTAGCCCTCTAGTAATCATACCTAAAAAAGGAGGCAAATGGAGGGTATGCATAAATAACATTCAAGGATCACTTCCCATTGCCATTTGTTGACCATGTCTTAGACATGATAGCAGGGCATCACTACTACAATTTTCTGGATGGTTATAGTGGATACAACCAAATACGGATCACACCAGAAGACCAAGCCAAAAGAACGTTCACCAGTCCTTGGGGAACATTTGCATATAAACAAATGTCATTTGGCTTGTGCAATGCCCCTACCACATTTCAACGATTAGTTCTAAGCATATTTCAATAGCAAATAGGTAACAGAGTAGAAGTCTTTATGGACAACTTCTCCACTTATGGGACAAGCTTTGATCAAGCCTTGGACTGGTTAGAGCAAGTGCTAAAATGATGCATTGAAATCAACCTAAAGCTCAACTGGTAGAAAAGACATTTGATGGTTCAAGAGGGCATAGTACCGGGGCATAATATTTCACAATTAGGAATAGAGGTAGACCCAGAAAAAGTTATGGTCATCCAAGGAATCACTCGACAACCAGAAATAGTCAAAGACATTCAGTCATTCCTTGGACACACTGGCTACTACATGAGATTTATTGAGAACTTCACCAAGATTTCCAAATCGTTGGTAGAATTAATGAAAAAAGATTCACCCTTCGAATGGACCATGGAATGTGAACGAGCATTCCAAACTCTAAAACAAAGGCTTGTGGAAACTCCTATTCTACAAGCCCCCGACTAGTCCAGGCCATTTCATATAATGACTGATGCATCTAATTATGCCTTAGAAGCCATACTAACACAGTTAGATGAACAAAAACACCCTTATTTCATCCACTATGTGAGTAAGAGTATTGCCAGTGCACAACTCAACTACACAACTACAGAAAAGGAATTAATGGTTGTATTGTTTGCACTGGACAAATTTAGGCACTATGTGTTAGGCTACAAAGTGTACATTCATATAGATCATAGTGCAATTAGGTTCCTTATGAACAAGCCAATGGTTAGTCCTCGTATTATACGTTGGTTGGTAATCCTTCAGGAGTTCGATCTAACGATAGTAGATCGAAAGGGCACCGAGAACGTAGTTGCTGATCATTTATCTCAGTTGTGCAGTGACAACAAAGAGAATGAATATGCCATATCTGATCATTTTCCTAATGAAACCATATTTTCTAGTGTAGTGAATAACTAGCCCATGGGAACGAATTGGTATAGTAGCATTCTTACTTATCTCCCTTCCCAACAAATACCATAGGGGTTGGACTTTAGGAAGAAGCAATAGTTTCTTCACAAAACCAAGTACTTCATGGAAATCAAGGGAAAACTCTATAAAGTCTATCCTGATGGCTTGGATCACTAGTGTGTGGCTGATGAGGATCAATTAAGAGTTCTCCAGGATGCTCATGAGGGTCCCTATGGGGGCCACAATGCAAGGAGACGAACAACCATTAAGATCCTACTTGCAAGATACTACTGGCCAACATTATTTTGGGATGCCCATCAATTTGTCCAATCCTATGAGCACTTTCAATGTGATGGTGGAATGACTACTAGAATGGAGGATCCACAATAATGGATTCAACCTTTGGAACCATCCGACATTTGGGGAATAGATTTTATGGGGCTCATTACACCAATGTCCAATGGAAAAGCTTATATCATTGTTGTTGTTGAATATTTAACCAAATGGGCTAAAACAACTACTGTAATAGACACATCGTCGATGGCTACATGATTTGTACAACAATAAATCGTAAATAGGTTTGGTGTGCCATGTGCACTCATCTCTGATAATGGAACACATTTTACGGGTGCAACCTTTCACAAGTTGATGTAATGCTTAGGCGTTGAACATAAATTAACCACACCTTATCACCCCCAAGCTAATGGCCAAGCCAAGGTCACTAATCAGGAGATTACAAGAATATTAACGAGAACAATTAGCAAATTTAGGTGAGATTGGAGCACGAAACTAAACGATGCTCTCTGGGCATATCACTCCACTTGGAAACTCCCTACAGGCTACTCGCCCTATGAGTTAGTATATGGAAAAATTCCAAAGCTCCCAATATAGACTGAGCTCCATACACTATCCATGGCATGTGACCTTTACCTTGACCTCGACCTAGCACAAAAACAAAGATTGGAAACTCTAAACATGCTAGATGAGAATAGATTGGTTTCTTTGTCATCAAATGAGTTGCACAAGGCACATAACAAGCAGCATTATGACTTAAGAATTCAAAGGGTTAAGTACCAACCAAGAGACAAGGTCCTTTACTGGAACCCCACGCATGTACCACAGTGTATGAAATTTCAAACATTGTGGGAAGGATCCTATATTATTCATATGACCTTTTCCTCAGGAGCCATGACAATATACAAGCTTGAAAGCCTGGATAAGAGGTTATTGGTTAATGTGCAACAAAAAAAACCCTTCCATGAACCAAGAATAGCCAGTGCAAATTACACCTCTAATAATGGACAACCTCGCTCATTATTTTGGATCTCTCCCTTTCAATTCAGTTATGGGGGAGATGGCCACCTATGCTAATCATTTGAGGCCCTCAGTTCTTTTATGTTTTTGTTTTACACATTTTTTTTATACAAATTTCTTTAACATTTCTTATTTTTGTCTTATAACATCATTTATTATTTTTCATTTCTTTATGTGTAAGTGTGTGTGTGTGTTATCTATCTTGTCAAGTTTGTCATTTAATAAATGTTCTTCATGATGGTGTGAACTGTTTTCGTATTGATTGCTAATGTTTGATTTTTACCTTTAAGTTATGATGTTGATAATAAGGTATGGTTCTTTTGATATGATAGGTAATGAGTCAACTTCATCCATTCATCCACAAATTTCTATGGTCTCTCTTGGCTTGGAACTGTACAGTCCCTTTTTCCAATAATAAGAACTATAACAAATTGGTGACTAGGCATTTCTCAAACTGAGGAAGGACTCAAGGCTTAAAAAAGGGTATGACTTCAAGGGAACTTAATGCATTTTTGTGGCCATTCTCTTGGGTGCTTGAATGTTTTCTTCTTGAGTTTTCTTACTGCTTCGATGTTACCCAATTATCAGGAAGTTGAGTAAATAAAAATAACAAAGTCTTTGCATGGTGTGGTTCTCATGCATAAACAAAAAAAAACAATGAGAATTCAAAGCACACCCCTTAGACAAAATAATCATTTGGGCTACAAGCACTAGTTATGGAACTAAAATAAACATGTTCCCTCTAACCTAGGCCCTTCTCACTTCCCATTCTCTCTTTCATTTCGTCAAAATGGTGGTGGCTCTTGGGTGAAGGCATTCTTGTTACTTCAAGTGGATGGATTGGCCAAATGCATTGATGCAAAGTCACTAGATGTGGTTTGTTTGAGGCCAGACTTGGAATGGGATCTACTAAGTCACATTGATCATTAAAATACACAAGGGGCTGTACATCACCTTGTTCTTAAGATTCCATTCCATTCTCTTCTCTCCATCCTTCTTTCTCCATTTGTCACCTCATTCCTAGTTATATCATTAGTATATATTTTGGTTGATGTATTGTTTTTTTTTTTTTGGTAAATTCTTGTGGTTAAGACTTTAACTCTTGTTCCAAATGACATTCCCAAAGCCTACAGACTCTTTGAATGTGGGTTTGTCAAGGCATTAAGGGCATGATCCTACTTTGAGGATGACCCACTGACATTTCTATTTGGTACATTAGTTAAACTCTTTCCCTTAATATTTTTTCAATCCACTCTATTTTTTTCATTTCCATCTTGACATCCATTTCATCGACATTATATTTGTCTCTTTTTCTACATCTTCCTTGTTCCTTTTCTTTCTCCATTCTATGGCTACTGGAGGTTCGCTCTTAGTCATGGGGGTCCTGACCCAACTTTTTTTATTTTCTCCTAATCCCTACACCTTTGGTAGTCATCATTAGTATATCTCCAGATCTGTATTAGCCATATCACAACTCAGCCAATGGACCTTTCACTGAAGCAAGGTATTAGTTGCATTGAGATTCATTTACCCTTGCTAATACAAGATTGTCTTACGTGTGCAGATGACAATGATACAACAACAGATTGAATCTGGAAGGAACACATGGAATGGATCGGTGTTGAAGCAACTATGCAAGGAGAAAGATCAATGGCGTACTTATGGATAGACGATAAAAGGCACAATCTTAGCATTGGCAGCAACAGACTTCTTTTCTCTTCTCTCTTCTCTCTTAGATGCCAAATAAGGCCTGATGTCAAATGTATAAAGTGTTCACTCTTGTGTCGTGAACACTAGTTTTGTCTTATTCTATAATGATGATCCGTTCACATGTCATCCCATTCACCGTTCGTTCCATTCAAGTCAATAATCCCATACCTTTCCAATATTTTGTAAGGAACTCAAGGACAAGTTTTTATTCAGTCATGGGGGTATGATGGGATGTGATATCACATGGGCCACAATATCACATATGCAATATCACATCATCCATGATATTGCATCCCCCACGATATTGCGTACGTGATATCGCACCATCCCCCACAATATCGTGTCTGGCGCCAAAGCTATAAATAAGAGGTAGCTCTTCGTTGTTTCTAAGTCTAGGTCTAGACCCTTAGTGAAACTTTGGCAGTTTTACCCCTCCAAAGAAAACTAATTTCCATGTGCCCGCAGTAGGAGCTCCAAAGTGAACGGATCTTTATTCGAGCAAATATTGTACCTGAACACAAGTTTGTGTACAGAAATAAAGACTAAGTTTTGGATAAACCTTGCAGTGCATGGACTAAACTAAATAGGAATTTAGTTATTCTTATTTATTTATTGTTCATCATTTAATGCTTTTTTAGTTAATTAAATCTCTCTCAACCCTTCTCCCATAGTTAAGTGCATTCAATACAACCACTTCAAGCATGTGCATTACGCTTGGTAATCCTAATAACAAATAGTGTTTGGTAATCAAGGTTGCATTGGTTTAGGGTGTGAACGGTAAGTGGGAATGGATGTTGATGCTAAGTTAATTAAGGCTTAGTTAGTTAGTTAAAGTTAGTTAATTAGTCTCTTCACCCTTTACCTTATTAGCATATGAGATAAAACATAAAAGACATAAAAATCACATACCTCAGACTTACTTAACCATACAACTGTGACAACTACAAGTAAGTCTAGGAAGACAATAATTGATTAACCTTAAGTGTTCCATGAGGCATGTAGGCACTTAGTGTGCAGAGTTCAACCGGATCGCACATGAAAACGCTCGTATTTGTATGGTTGAGTGTAGGGGACCTTGCCACTCATCAAAGGGTAAGGAAAAAATGACTATCACCGATGAGGTTGTGGATTCTGATATGGACAATGAAGATGGATGTGAGATTTGCCAATATGACCATCCTAAGGGATGTTGCCCAATAATCTCACATCTGCAAGAGTCTAGGGTGTATGCACTCAACCCAAGACTTAACAAACGGCAGACACCTCGAAGGTTACCTTATCCCCAAGGTAACCCAAGGAAGTTCCACCAACCCTTAACGTATTATCCAAGTGGAACTCCCCCACAACCTATCAGGCAAGACCTGCAGTCGCAATACCCATAGTCATGGAGGATGCCACCGCCTAGACAACAATACCCTTACCGACAACCAGACCCGTATGGCTATTACGTGCAGCAACCGATCTTTCCAAGTGACTCTATGGATCACGTAACCCCATAGTGTCACTACTAAGTTTGGGAGTATTTTAGGACTCCTTCTCCTCCGAGAGATACACCACATGCATACCATCCTCTTAGTTCATCCACATCTTTTACGTCGATAGTTCCACTACCACCCGCTCCAACGATGTAGGGGAAACTCCCCACTCAACTGCAGCAACATAATGCTACGAGAGCTGTAAACCTTCAACCCACTACTAGTTTTGAAAACCACATGAAAAGAATACCTTTCTTTAGAACCAGAAACCCAAACAAGCTCTCACAATCACAAGCAGTTGAGTCTATGATCACTCCTCCATTAAAAAAAGCTTCGAAGCTCCCTTCAAATCAACAACAGAGCCCAATGCACACGGTTATGTTAACACATACCATTACTGACTAGATCAAGGTAGGCCACCTTTCTAGGAAACTCTCTGACCCTAGGAGTTCCTTAATCTACCTCCAAGTCACTAGGAATGAACCACATAAGGCTCTTCTTGACTTAGGTTCTGGAGTCAACTTAATATCATGGGAGATGTATAAAGCCTGGAACCTACCTCCACTCAAGAAGAACAATATTCAACTAGAGCTGGCTGACCAGTCAATCAATATTCCCTTGGGATTGGTGGAGGACATCATTACCACTGTGTGTGGTTGGTCATACCTAGTTGATTTCCTAGTGATAGAAGTCAACAGTAACAAAGGGGACTTTCGAATTATAATGGGGAGGGCATGGCTCAACACCATCAATGCATGCCTAGGAATCCATGATCTTTCCTTGGAAATATCTAAGGAAAAAATTTATGGAAAGATCGAGAAGAAGAAAGTTCCATGCATCACATATAGTGATACAGAGGGTGATGACATGGAGGAATGCTCAACATCTCCTACATGCAACCAATGTGCTCAGGAAATTAACATACAAAGATGCCAGTATGTAGCAACCATACAACAAGAGAACACCCAGTGGTTGATAGCTAATCAAGAGATCAACTCACCAATATGCATGGAACTAACTGGGGGAATAGCTTGCAACCACAACAAAAGCATAGACACATTAGAGTGTGAGCGTCACCAACTTCCAACCCTTAATCTAAAAATATCAATTGGGAGAAGTTGGACACTTCTCAAAAATTTAAATACATGGTCATTATTTTGGATCTCTCCCTTTCAATTCAGTCATGGGGGAGATGGCCACCTATGCTAATTATTTGAGGCCCTCAGTTCTTTTAAGTTTTTTGTTTTACACATTTTTGTTTTGCATATTTTTATTTTACAAATTTCTTTAACTTTTCTTGTTTTGTTTTACAACATCATTCATACTTTTTCATTTATTTGTACGTGTGTGTTTTATCCATTTTGTCAAGTTTTTCACCCAATAAGTGCTATTAAATGATGGTATGAACTATTTTTTATTGGTTGCTAATGTTTGGTTTTTACCTTTAAGTTATGATGTTGATACTAAGGTATGGTTCTTTTGATATAACAGGAAATGAGTTCACATCAGCCACACATCCATAAATTTCTATGGTTTCTCTTGGCTTGGAAATGTACAGTCACCATTTTAAATAATAAGAACCGTCAACGAATTAGTGACTGGGTATTTCTCAAACTTAGGAAGGACTCAAGGATTGAAAAGGGTGTGGATTCAAGGGAACTTGATACATTTGTGTTGGCCATTCTCTTGGGTGCTTGGATGTTTTCTTCTTGATTTTTCTTACCATTTCGATGTTACCCAATTATTAGGAAGCTGAGTGAATAAAAATAAAAATAATAATTCTTTGCATGGTGTGGTTCTCATGCAAAAAAAAAAAAACTGTGAGAATTCAATGCACACCTCTTAGAAGAAATAATCATTTGGGCTACAAGAACTAGTTATGGAACTAAAATAAACATGTTCCCTCTAACTAAGGCCTTTCTCGCTTCCCATTCTCTCCTCCTTCGTTTCATCAAAATGGTGGTGGCTCTTTAGTGAAGACATTCTTGTTACTTCAAGTGGATGGATGGGCCAAATGTGTTAATGCGAAGTCAGTAAATGTGGTTTGTTTGAGGCCGAACATGGAATAGGATCTACTAAGTCACAATTAATCATTAAATACACAAGGGACTGTACACCACCTTGTTCTTGAGACTTCATTCCATTCTCTTCTTTCCATCCTTCTTTCTCCATTGTTCACCTCATTGTCGGTTGTATCATTAGTGTATATTTTGGTTGATGGATCATTTTCTTTGTGGTAAATTCTTGTGGTTAAGACTTTAACTCTTGTTTCCAAATGACATTCCTAGAGCCTACGAACTCTTTGAATGTGGGTTTGTCAGGGCATTAAGGGCATGAGCTTGCTTTGCAGAGGACCCATTGACATTCCTATTTGGTGCACCAGTTAAATTCTTTTCCTTAACATTTTTGCAATCAACTTTATTCTATTCATTTCCATCTTGAAATCCATTTCATTGATGTTATAGTTGTCTCTTTTTCTTCATCCTTCTTGTTTCTTATCTTTTTCCATTCTCTCCCTACTAGAGGTTTACGATTAGTCATGGGGGTCCTGGTCCAATTTTTTCAATTTTCTCCTAGCCCCTACACCTTCAGTAGTCATCATTAGTATATCTCCAGAATCTGCAATCAGCCATACGACAACTCAGCCAATGGATCTTTCACCGAATCAAGGTATCAACTGCATTGTAATTCATTTATACTTGCTAATATAAGACTGTGTTGTGTGTGGAGATCGTAATCATACAAAAATAGATTGGATCTGGAGGGAACACTTGGAATGGATTGGTGTTGAAATAGTTATGCAAAGAACAAGATTGATGGCATGCTTACGGATGGACAACAAAAGGTGAAATCTTGGCATTGACAGCAACAGACCTCTTCTCTCTTCTCTCTTCTCTCTCGGCTACCAAATAAGGCTTGATGTCAAATGTGTAAAGTGTTCACTCTTGTTGTCGTGAACACCAGTTTTGTCAAGTTCTGTAATGATGATCCGTTCACATATCATCCCATTCACCATTAGTTCCATTCAAGTCAATAATCCAATACCTTCCCAGTATTTTGTAAGAAACTCAAGGATGAGTTTTTATTCAGTCATGGGGATATGATGGGATGCGATATTGCATGGGCTGTGATATCGCGTCTTTCTCTACGATATCGTGTACGTGATATCGTAGCCCACCGCTAGTTCTATAAATAAGAGGCAGCTCTCCCTTATTTCTCCATCTAGATCTAGACCCTTAGCAAAACTCTGGTAGTTTTACCTTTCTAGAGATAGAATAATTTCCATGTGCCCACAGTAGGAGTCCCAAAGTGAACGGATCTTTATTTGAGAAAATATTATACCTGAGCACACATTTGTGGATAGAAATAAAGATGAAGTTTTGGATAAACCTTGTAGTGCATGGACTAAGATAAATAGGACTTTAATTCATGTTAAATTTTTAAATGCTTTGTTAAGGACTTAATCTTTCTCAACCCTCAACACTCCTAGTTAAGTGCATTCAGTACGACCACTTCAAGCATGTGCGTTACTCTTGGTAATCCTAGTAACGAATAGCGTTTGGTAATCCTAGAAGGTTGCATTGGTTCAGGGTGTAAATGGCAAGTGGGACGGATACTGATGCTAGGCATTAGAACTTAGTTAGTTAAAGTTAATTACTTAGTCTCTTCATACTTTCCCTCATTAGCATAGGTGATAAAACATAAAAGATATAAAAA